>JAEANM010000048.1:0-54057 GCA_017656035.1 Myanophis thanlyinensis | reverse complement strand
GGTGGGTGGGTGGGCGGGCAGGCAGGCAGCAGGGCAATGGTCGGAGCCGCGGCAAAGCTTCCAAAGAGCCGCATGCGCCTACGGAGCCGCGGGTTGCCGACCACCGTACTACAAGGACAGGAAGAAGCTGGGGGGCGGGGGGGGGGATTATTTAAAAAGTTGGCAACTGTATAGCTCTATTTTTCACCTTTTCTACCCCCCCCCCACACCCCATGAATGATTACCTGGCTGTCCAGACCCAAGACAAGAAGCATGAAAAAAAACAGGGTAGCCCAGAGTGGAGAAAGCGGCATCAATGTTACAGCTTTGGGATAGGCAATGAAGGCCAAGCCAGGACCTGTAAGACAAAAACAATGCTCAAGAATGGATACTGCAGAAAAGCCTTACAAGTTAGAAGAAACTAACTTCATAGAGAAGGACCTCTGCTTTGGAAGAGGCTTTCAAGGTCTCAACCAGGAGTTCATAATTTTTGGGGAATGTAGATGACTTTAAGACATTTATTTTTAATTCGATCAAAATGTAACCGCAGCTATCAAATATAGCACTAGCACTTAGCAATAGCCCTTAAGACTTACATACTGCTTCACAGCCCTCTCTAAGAAGTTTACAGAGTCAGCATATTCTACCCCAACAATCTGGGTCCTCATTTTACCGACCTCAGAAGGATGGAAGGCTGAGTCAACCTCGAGCCAGTGAGACTAGAACTGCCAAACTGCAGCAAGCCGGCAGTCAGCAGAAGTAGCTTGCAGTACTGCATTGTAACCACTGCATCACTGTTATTAGTCTATAGTTCATAAGACTATTGTGTCCCACAATATATTTAAATCAGTTACCTTCCACCACACCAAAAATTACAATTCACTGCTTAAATTTTAGAGGAATTCTGGGACTGCACTATCCTAGATATGTGTTCTGTGGGCCTGGCTGGGGGTGAGGTCATTTGACTGGGTGGGCAGTTTCTGTAAGCAGGGCAATAAAGATTAGGCTAGAAACAACACCAGGATGTTTTTTTTTCCTGCCTGCCTTACAGGATTAACCCTGTAAAGTGGAAAAAAACAAAAGGAGATTTCTTCTAATAACCGGTTCTCCGAACTGCTTAGAAAATTTACCACCGGTTCTAGCGAACCTGCTAGAACCTGCTGCTAGAATTTCACCTTTGAGTCTTGTGCTTAAAATCCTTTTTTTTAGGAAAAAAAAAGGATTTTTCCTTAAAAAAAGGAGATCCCACTGAATCCAGATGCAAAACAGGCATTCTAATACAGTGGTACTTTCCCTCGTGCAAAACCCTTGAAAACCCTCTCAAAAGAAAGGGAAAATCATTGGCAGGAAGAAAATTCTGACTGCTGCTCCTTACCTGACTCTGCCACCTGGGAGATGTCTACCCCCTGCTCTGATGCCATGAAGCCCAATACTGAAAATACTACAAAGCCAGCGAAGAAGCTGGTGGAACTGTTGATCACAGCCAAGAGATATGCATCCCTGTAGAGAGGAATGGATAAATTCAACACAACCAGAAACGGACACTTAATAGCCTCAAGTCTCCTCCTTCATCCAGACAACAGCAGAAGAACTGCTCTGCTTCTGCATCACCTGATGGCCCAAAGCTCCAACTAGCCTGAAAATTGCACTTTAGACATTAATGGCTGTTGATGACTTGCTTACTTTTAATGGGATTAATGCATTATTTTGAGGGGACAGCACATTTACACTGTTATACAAGCTGTATACTCACTGCTTTGCATTGTAGCCAAGTGTCATTTCTTCAGTGTTGTCACATGAAAAGATATACTTAAATATTTACAAAATGTGAGGGGGTGTACGCACTTCTGTGATATACTGTATTTTTGACCTGGAAACTCTTTCCACCAATCAATCATACATGTGGCAGTAGTTGTTGTGTGGAAAAGACAGCACACAATGCATGGTCACAACTGAACACACATTATGGAAACATCCCAGCCTTGCTCCTTTTGTTAAGACTGCAGAATTTAGATGTTTGTGTGCAGAAAGTGAGATAAAGTGATAGTTGAGATAATGCTAGCAAAGAGGCTCACTGAAAGATATATTCTATGCTAAAACACAACAACAACCCTAACCCAGTTCTGCCCTGACAGAACTCATAATCTGCAAGAAGAAAAGCTGAACTAGTGTGGTTCAACCTTTTGCAACTTTTAAGATGTGTAGACTTCAACTCCCAGAATTCTCCAGCCAGCACATGCTAAAGTCCACACAGCTTAAAATGGCCAGGTTTGAAAAAAAAGCACTGATTTGAAACAAGCATAATTGCAAAGATTCTTGTCTTCTGCATAATTTGTTTAGCCTTTGCTAACTTTGGAGCAGATGCTGAAGCTTCTTAATTTTTAATCGTTACAGTATATACCATTTACACTCGTATTGCTTCCTATCTCTTCCAATATTGCAATCATACATTTTCAAGCCTGTATTTGTAACTTGAAGGGCTAAAACAAAATGTCAGGGTAGTGGAGGAATAGATTTTTCAGGGTGTCAATTGGATACACATTGCATCAAATTATATACTTATGGAGAAAACACACAAAACTAAAAATTGGTGTGTTGATAGATGATGCGCTGGTTGAGGGACAAGGAAAGGGAGAAAATGGGAATAAGTTAACTTAATGCCACTTTTTAAAGATTCTTTTTTTGAGGGACAGCATTTTTTAGGATTCACGACAATCCCAAAAGATTTCACCACCAAGATTGGCTCTCAGAATTATCTATAAGTGATGGGGTGTGTGTGTCTCACCTGTAACAGTTGTTGTGGAAGCGATTGTAGCTGCCAAGTGCGGTCAGGGCTCCCAGCCCAATAGCATATGAGAAGAAGATCTGGGTACCAGCATCAATCCATACCTGGGATGAGGGGAACAACTGTGGTATAAACCCCACTAGTGGGGAGGCAGAACTCTGTATGCATGGCTTGACCAGGTGACCAGAGGGCAACAATGGTTGCATGCAAGAGCCTTGTTTCCTGCAGAGACATTGGCTACAGCCTCATCGTTTCCCAATTACTTCCTCCAATGATAACCTTCTCCACCCATCTCTCTCTTCAGTGCCACCCAAATTCTTACCTGAGCCACAGCAAGCTTGGACCAGTCAGGTTTCAGGTAGTAAATGATCCCATCCAGTGCGCCAGGCAACGTCACTCCATGCAAGAGGAGGAGGATAAGCACCACGTAAGGGAACAATGCAGTGAAATAGACGACCTGTCAGCCAATGAGAGGATTAGAAATTACAAGTCTGTATAGTAGGAAGACCACCTCTACTTAGATCCCGGACTACATTTGACATGATGGGTGATTAAGTCATGGACACTGGGATAATAGGATAGACTGCGACAGTGAAGGCGAACCTTTTTGGGACTGTGTGCCCAAAATGGAATGCATGCGCAGTGGAGATGTGATTATCAGCTGGTGCACCAGAAACCAGAAGACCAGCTGGCAGGGCATCCCAACACCAGCAGCTGTGCGAGAGGCAAGATCTTTTTCAATTTCAGTCCTTTATTGTCAATGCACAACATGTGTGCAGAGAAATTGAATTCTTTTGGGAGCTTCTGTTTCATCGTTTGCAGGGAAACTTGTTCCCCTGCAAACGACAATGAGAAACACCCGTGGAAAAATGTGGTGGAACCAAGCTGGGGTGACAGTGCACGTGCCCACAAAGAGGGCTCTGTGTGCCAGCTTTTGCACATGTGCCATAGGTCCGCCACCACTAGACTTTTTACATGCTTATGTTTTAACGCAGTGTTTTAGAGCAATGTTTTTCAGCTTCAGCAGCCTTAAGATGTGTGGACTTCAACTCTCAGAATTCCCAATCCCACAGCCAGCCATGTTGGCTGGGGGAATTCTGGGAGTTGAAGTCCACACAAAGTAGCTGAGGTTGAGAAACACTAGAATAGAGTATGAAGATTGAGTTAAAACATAAGCATGTAAAAAGACAATATCAAATGAAAATTAAGAAAAACCAGTCTATGGCTGCTAGAAGTCTTGTCAGGCTCATTTCCTTTTCTGCACTTCACAAGCATAACATGTGTCATTGGTTGTCAGGAAACCATACCCATGGACCCTTCCCCCTCCCTTTCTTTCAATAGCTGTAGTTATTATTTCCAGAGGATGGACGCTTGTACAGCTAGACAGCTTTACAATCCAGTGGGAAATACAAGCTACATTTGCTTGCAGGTACTACATGATGAAGTGGTTGGGCAACCCTCCTCCTAACTTTACTGCATTTCTTACATAACGACTGTAGCCAAACTGAGGTCAGAGGAGGGTAGGAAGAGGTTTATTTAATAAATAGTTTCTTGAAATGGTAAAAAAAACCCCAATTGTTAAGTATGAGGTCCATTAGGTCTGAAGTATCAAATTTCATTCCAAAGCCAGGAAATCTAGAGAATTAGCTGGCTGAAACAACACAACACACACACACACACACACACACATGCCAGTCACCTTCCCGGTTGACTTGACTCCCTTCCAGATGCAGAAATAAACAATGACCCAAGTTATAAGCAAGCAAAGGATCAGCTGCCAGCTGATCTCTCCTGGATCAGCCAGATCCCCTGAAATATGCAGCACTTTGTTCCTGAGGAGATGAAGAAGGAGATTAGAAGAAGGCCCAGCCTGAAAAAGAAGAAGAAAAAACAAAACAAAACAAAACAACTCTTCTGTGGGAAATTATTTGCTTCTCCTCGGGTATGGTGGGTCTGGGTCTCAGAGGACTGATGGGATTTACAGATTTCAGATTTTGTGAAATCCATTAAAAGTAAGCCAGTCGTCAACAGTTAATTGAGTATGTAAATTTTTAGTATCTTGGGGTTCCTTGCTGGATTTCCTGCCTCAGCTGCCAAAATCCTTTGGGCTCCTCTTATCTTATCCAAATCATTCCATGTCTCCCTTTCCCTCCATTTTGTAGTTTCCCTTCTGTCTTGCTCACAAGACACCTTCCCTCCACTGGGCTTTCAAGAAACCTCCTCAACTCATTCTTGTAGTTCAGGGCCCACAAAGCTTTGGCCTTCAGAAACTGCTGAACCGCAACTCTGCCAGGCCGGCCATTGAAGAAGAATCTTGGTAGCGCTGGAAAAGGCCACAGGTTTCTCTCCCTCCCCCCCCCACACCACCTTTCTCCAAGGAGTTCTACACCAGGTGTGCCTCCTGGACATTATCACCCACTCACTCCCAGAACTCAATGACGGGAGAGCGCTGGTCAGCCAGGCTGCTGCAGTTTCTGGCGGTGCCGTTGTGAGTGTTGTTGCCGCAGTCGCTCAAACCGAACAGCTCAGTGCATTGGGGAGAGTTCCACGGGTGGCCGCAGGTGGCCCACGGCAGCGTCTCCGTCAGTGAATGGGCCAAGTAGAAGACACCCCAGACGAGGATCATAATATAGTAAGAGTTACAGAAGAAGACAATGACCATGGAGGCCAGGCCCAAACCTAGAGAGAAACAGCTGATTAGAGCCTGAGGCATTTGAAGTGGGAGGGGGGATTCCTATTGATGGAAGGGTAGCGTGTCACACCCTCGTATTAAGGCCCTGTCTCTAATGGTGGGGGAATGGAAAAAAAGCAATATAGGGAAGCCTGAAATGGCAGAATGGACTATATCTCATGAAATGGACTGGAGAAGATGTAGATATTTTGAATGCTCTCTTACATTAAATGAAAGAGGCATAATAAGCATAATTTTAGCTTTTCTTTAGCTTCAGCTTTTCTTTAAGCAAAATCTTTAGCTTTTTGTCTCCCAAGTTAGATTTTATTAATGTGAGGAACTAAAAAATAAATTGCCAAAACTCTGTTTTCTGCAATTTTAAAGTGCTGCATGTAGAAACCATGTCCTGTATCTATCCTCAACCTTCTTTTCCCATGCAAATTTCAAGCAAAATCTATATAGCAGGCAGTTCAGATTGTGTTTATAGCATAATGTCAATAACCCCCCCTCCCACAAAAAAAAAAACAAAACCCTTTGCCCCTGGGAAAAGCGAATCCATCACAGTCATCATACAGACATGGTTTATGGTTTATTCCCCATTTTTATCTTGTTTTCACTAGGCCTGGGAAACGCTGAAGTAGTACAATATTAAACACTTCCACATCCCATCTATTGGACAGCCCTATAAATTGCAAATTCTAGAAACTGATATGAAGGATCACTCAGTTCCGGAGCAAATTCAATGTGCTTGTAGATGACTCAGAGCCATTCTGATCATTAGAGGATGGCCCTAAGTACCAGGAAGGCAAAATACATACATATTGTAGCTTTGGGGAAAATACAGACGGCTGCCAAGTAGGAATATGCAAAAATCAACAGCAGAAAAAAAAAAGCTTGGTCCACATCTGGAGCCTGGATGTAAATTAACTTGTGTGATGTACTGGCTGCCTTCCAAACATCTGCCTTATCTCAAGGAGGCTGCCCTGTCATCACTGTGGTGGAGTTTTACATTGGTACCAAAGCAAGGCTCCTTCCACACATGCCTGTCCCCACTGTTTCAAACAAGCTATTGGTAAAAAGCATCAGGTAGCATCCAGCTACTATTCCTTCCTCTCTGACCAACTAACAATAGCTGGAAACTAAATTTCCATTTCCACCTGGATGTCTGTGGCAAAGTTTCCAAACTCTGTTCTTCAGAAACTAGTTTCCACATTAAATTGGTGAAGAGACAGAAGGTGCGGTGAAACCCTTGTATGCTGGCCTTCAAATAGTTGGAGGAGCAGGAGTTGGCACGGAAACCACTAACTCTTTGGCCCCATCTTGTGGTCTTTCTAATATTTGTGGTCTGGATTTGTCATTTTCTGCCAGAGAATACAAGGGAGGCATCTGATATGTGGAACCAGATGCCCCCATTGTGGGAGACACGCTACATTGTTAAGATGCCGACTGGCCTTTTGGGAAGAGTAGGAATAGCTTGTCAAGTTCGCTTGTCAAGCGCTTATGCTATTGCAAATATGATCACTTCTCAACTTGCCAAAGAACCAGCGGAGAAGGGAAGGGTGAGATGGAATGCAGACTTCAAGAAGACAAACCGTGAGACCTAAGGACACTCTGGCAGTTGTTTGCCAAGACTAGAGACTTTTTCTTATAACAATACAATGACACCCCATTGGACAATGTGACCTGCACTAATAGAGGGGAGGGAAAAATCTATACTATCATTATGTGGGTTTACACGGGAATTAGGTAGAGCCGGTTTTGCCTTCAGCAGCGCCGAAATGATGTATTCAGTAATTTTGCCTTCAGAGATTGGAAGGTCTCGAGCGTGCTTGCTTTGGTTGGGTTCATCAATCTCTAACTTCCACACCAATGATTTCCCTAATTTTATCCCCTCTGCCTAATCGTAACAGATGAGGGAGTGGTCACAATAGTTAACAGAAACTTTGGTTCTCTGTAAATGGAACAGAGCTGCTTCGTCACTTTTTTATGATCTAGCAAAGTAGCCTAGAACATTTCCAACCTTGGATAGAATTCTACAAGACAAATAAACCCCGCAGCGCTTTAATACTCTGTTGCTACACATCCTCAGCTTCACAATAGCTCCTGCTACTTCTGAATCTAGTACTGTAGTAGGTGACTGACAGTTACAGGCAAGCGTCACCGAAGCGATTACCTTTAAACAGGGGAGCAATGTTCCAGGCTGCAATTCCACCTTGTTTCATAAACTGTCCCAGGGCCACCTCCAGGAAAAAGACAGGGATCCCCCCAACGAAAACGATCAGTAGGTAAGGAATCAGAAAGACACCTACACAGAAAAGGGGAGTCAGTGTCCTGTCTTGTTTTTCAATAAGTTTTTTTTTTTCACGAAGCAGGGTCTTTTTAGTGGTGCTGCTGAAATTATGGAATGCCAAATTCTACTCTCTTTTGCTATCTTGTTTTAGGCTTTTTAGTAGTTTTCTCTGTTTGGATGAGCTATGGGATTATACCTCCAGGTAGATATTTTCTTGCTGTCAAAGACACAGAGATTGTCCTCTAATCGGAAAAAGTTTTAAATCCTTTCTTAGTGCAGTGCATTTTTTTGTACATTTCATAGGACGGAGAATTTGGGAAGATACAGATTTATTTTTCCTTACTGAATGTGAAACGTATCAGGACAAGTAGAGAAGCCTTGTAAGCTCATGAACTGCATCCTTGGGGGCCAAGATGGCAATTTTGGAATCTTTAAAGGGTATTTACATTCATAAAATCTTGACACCTTTGAGGGACAGTCCCACATTGTTAACCTTTTTCAAGTAGGAGGTTGAAAGAGTTTCCCAAATCCACCTAGTACTGCAAATTCAGGCTATAATTCAAAATAAGATTTGAACAGAAGTAATTGCTAGAACAAGTTTTCCATTTTCCATAGCTGGTTGGGGAATTCTGGGAGTTGAAGTCCCACCCATCCTTAAGCTGCCAAGGTTGAGAAACCCTGTGTTATATAAATCAACATCCAGATGAATGCTTTCAGACTGCTCTCTTTGTCTCTTGCTCTCACTCTCTCAAATCTAAACTGGGGAAATAAAAGGTAATCCTGACACTGAATCAGTTTAATGCTCCAGAGTTCACGGTTCAGTACTTGCTGATTTTGCAAGTATTTTCAAGATGCCTCTGGATGCAACCCAAGCATCTTCATGTGCAATTTTGTATTATTTTGTTCCAGTTCTTTGGTTGTCAGCCTGTCCCAATTCCATGAGGCACATTGCAACCAATTAGAAATACTTTCCTTGCCTGCTTCCCATATACTGCCAGATCCGTACTCCCTTAAGGCATGCCATCATAAGTGAGATTTTTAAAAACATGTTTTAAAAACATTTGCTGACATATTCCAGAAGAAGGTTCCTGTGCACGTTGGGGCCATGAGCAAATATGCATGACTGGATTTACAAGTACTTTTTCCTGGTTGGCTTCTCTAGACTCAAGAGCCTCAATGAAAAGCATAAATGTGATCAAGGCAGGGGTGATGAATGCCTTTGGGACTAAATAGGCAGAAACCACCTTTCATGTTCTATTGGGTAAACCCAAATAGTTCCCATCTCCCTGGAACAATGTCTAAGAGTGTCCAGAAGATGTAAAGTCACAAGTGGACAATGCTTCATGGTGTGTGTTTTTTGGAAATGGAAAGGAAGCGGATTAATATGAACATGTCTGTACCAAAATGATTAATACTATGTGATATAATTAATGTATCAAAAGACGCCCAGATACCATGCTGTACACACAATGGTATGCTGTTTTAAAATTAAAAAGTAAAAATTATTTAAAAAAAAAGACAATGCTTCTTGTTAAAGAGGTCCAGATAAGTAGGATTTGTGTCATCAGCATTGTCCCAGTGCTATTTATTTCAGCTTTTGCAAAGCCTCTTATTCTACCAGTTAAAATTAGGACATTCTTTCTCTTTTAAAACTATTGCCTGCCTTTATTTTACTCCTTTTAGAAATAACACCAATTCTTACAAAAGGGATGGTTATAAGGTTTTCAGCCGCAGGGCAAACCTTGTGATATAATGAGACAGAGAGATGACTCTAAGTAAGCAAATGGTGTATTATTAGGCTAGTAGTTTATCTATGGACAGAATACAGGTAGCCTGTAGCGTTTTTCTGTGTAAGAGGCAATTCTACCGCAATGCCCTCTGCATAAACTGTGTGTGCAATAAACTTTTTTTTTTCACTTAAAAAAAGTGAAATAGTGCCCTGCTTTTTTATGTAGTTCATTGTAGTAAGTTTTGCCACCTGGAAAAAATAAATCTGAGTTTGATTAATCCAACCTGACAGAAAGGGAGTTGGATTCACCTACCATGTATCAGGGAGGGAATAAGAAAATGGATCTCAAGGCCAAAGACAAAGATGCTCTTGAGTCCAGGAGCTATCTGGAGATACAGAGTGTCCAGGTAGCCCCTGGATTCACCTGTCCCATTGCTACACATTCCGGTTCCCATGGCAACCCTCTTACCTCCTCCATTTTTGTAGCAGAGGTATGGAAAGCGCCAGACGTTGCCCAACCCTACAGCAAAACCAACACATGACATGATGAAATCCATCTGGCGCGTCCAGGTCTCTCGCTCAGGAAAGGATAGCTTCGCCGGCCCAATGGGTACCACCAGAGGGACAGTGATGGCTCTCTCGTCAAGGGTGGACTCCCCTGGGTCACTGATTGGCTCAGCACTTTCTGGCTCGGCTACCTCTGAGCACTCACTGCCCTCTGTGGAGAAAAGGACAAGCTGTTAGGCAAAAGTCAATCAGAGAGAAAGTCCAGTGAGCTGCTGAACCAACCATTTCTGGGTGTTCTTGGTGAGCTGAAGGGGTGGTGATCATGGGCAGATGCTTGACACTCTGGTTAACAGTTTGGTCTTCCATTAACTTCCAAAGATCAAATTGGGAGTTACAAATTGGACTGGCTCAGGATCTGTTGAAAGAGCCACATTTTAAGGACTTTCTTAAACACCACTGCAGCCTTGGGGAGAATATTATCCCACAGGACAGATGGGGCTACAGAAAAGGCACAGAATGTTTTCCCCCATGATGTTATGTGCTGCATCACTTAATATGAATAAACTATTCTTTTATGTGAACTGGCTCGTGACATTTTGCTGCTTCAGATAAGTGGCTTACCCTTTGATTTAAAAACTTTTTTCCCCCCAAGTCATGCAAGAATGGGATTTGTCCTTAACAATGTCTATAATTGGTGGGGGCTACTGAGGCATGTCAGGGCTACGTTCCAAAAAGGGGATTGGGTGATGGCAAAAATCTAAAGTTGATTTCATTTAACTCAATTTATTACATCAAGTGAACAGAATTACTCTTTGTATATTTCTGTCATATTAAAAGTAATGATTTAATCACAATTTTGAAGGGAGTCACAGTCTAGGCTTTGGAAGAGCACCTGTTGTATAACACTTCTTAATAATGTTGCCAAAGATTCAAGGCCGCTCTTTTCTCACGGCTTCATATATGGGCTTTTTTTTGTGGGAATTTACAGATAAACTGCAAAAACTACTCTAATGGTAACCTTGCCAAGGATTCTGGATGGGCAAAACCAGTCCCCCCCCCCCCCAACTTCAACCAATGTTCTTCGTATTGTCTGAATTGTTCCAATGACAACAATGAACTATAAAGTATGTTTCTTTTTAAATTAGTGTTCCAATAGCATTGTGTTGCCTAGATAAAAACCAACAGAACACAGCCTATTCTTAACTAGGTTTTGCAGGGCTGTGAAAGCCACATAAATTGTCAGCAGGGCAAAAGTTGAAGGGTTGGGCCTCCAGATTCCATTCTATCACCCATTTTTTGTTTCAGTACGGTTACAAATGCTGGCATCCTAATTTTTGTTAGGGGTCCATACGAAACTACTATTTGTTTTTGTTTTTTTGCTCGTGGTAGGGAAAATGCTAACAGGTAAAAAGGCTTGTAAAAACCTGTGAGGGGGGATGTGTATGTATGACATGTTTTGTACAATTATGAGCACCTCATGTCCATCCTTGAGCACCTAGGTAAAAATCAATAACTTATTTCCTTCCCAGGAATTTCCTTGGCTTCGCAGCATTCGAGGCCCGTCCCTGCTTCCTTGTTCCTTTGAGGGCCGTAACTTGCCGAAATCGTTTGACAATGTAATAATTTTGCAGGCACCTTTTATGTAATGTGCCACCCTTGGAATGCAGACACCAAATTTCATTCTTTCTGCTTAGAGAGTTGCAATTCTGATGTCACAATGCAGGATGGTGAGTCACCCAGTAGACAGTGATGCTGAATACCCACACAGGGAGACACACACACAGACAAGCATAGAGAGAGCACTAATCGCATGAATTCACATAGCAGTTCCTATGCTCATAATGTACTTACATGCATGCACACACACACATGCTTTTTAGACTGTGCTTTGGGCTGTTTCACACAATTCCCCTTGATTATCTACTCTCCCCCTGGGACCTGCAGTGAGGCTTGGAGATGTGGCTGTGGTTCTTCAAGATTTCGGTTTCATAACACAAAGACAAACTGAATCGCCCCTCCCCTTCCTGATCCAGGAAACACTGGGCCAGCCAGACACAAAGCTACTAATAAAACACAGGGCCCTTTCTTGTAGGTTACTAGCCTGATCTCAACAAGTTGCTTCCTGGTGCCAATTTCCCTTGCCTGTTCTCCAAGCTCTTCCATTGCCTTGCCCTCCCCCCTCCTGTTTGCACCTACCAGCATCTCTGAAACCAAGGAAAAGGAATCCGCTTTTGGGCAAAACAAAACAAAGAGTTGTGGGCAGAGCAAGACTATGCTCCAGACACAAAGCCCTTTTTCCCCCTGTCTGGCTCCCCTTCCCCCATAGCTCACATGCTGCCTGGGGCCCAACATGTGACTGGGCTAATCCCCATTTTCTGGGGCTGAATCGTCTGCATGCTCTTTGGCTGACTCTGCAGACAGCCATTCTCTTGGGCTAGGCTATATAAAAGCACATGTCTTCTTCAGGAAAGAAACTCTGGGGAAGAGATGGAGGAAGCACCAGAAGGTAGCCGGAGAGTGATGGTGCAGCATGTTTCATACAAGCAAGTCCTCCACCCCCTCCTCTCCTCCTCCTGCTGAGTTGTTGCCTTATATGGAGCTAAATCCCCAGAATCTCCAAAGGCTTCCTTTTCTTTCCTTTCCTTTGCTTCACACAACTTGGACCAGCTGTGTCCCAGGCATTGGATCACTCTGTGCCCCTCAGATATCCAAACTCAACTGTACTGTATGTACACCACATACACTGAGTTCCACCCACTGGCTCTAGATGAATGAGCCTGGAATAATTACCATCATCCTCCATTCCAAATCCAATCATCCTTCTGTAAAATTAGCCCAGCCATCACCATCAGCATCCTTCTCCTCAGTTTAGGAAGATTCACAGAGAAACTGTAGCATGAGTACAGTACATTTGAGGGTATTAAAAATGGATCCCTGACTCTCCCTGCCCCAGCAAAATGAGGGAGCAGAATATAAAAATAGCAAGGAAGGATGGGCTAACAGTGTGGAGCAAAGAATATCAGCAAGGTGTGCACTTCTGATGGGGGGGGGGGGAGAACAGAATAACAGAGTTTACAAGGAACCTTGGAGGTCTTCTAGTCCAACCCGCTGCTCAAGCAGAAGACCGTATACCATTCCAGACAAGTGGCTGCCTGTCAGTCTCTTCTTAAAAGCCTTCAATGATAAGCACCCACAACTTCTGAAAGCAAGCTTTTCCACTGGTCTATTGTTTTCACTGTCAGGAAATGTCTCCTAAATTCTACAGTAGGTTGCTTCTTGTCTTGCTTTAGTTTCCATCCATTGTTCCTTGTCACCCTCCGGTGCTTTGGAAAAGCAGGTTGACCCCTTCTTCTTTGTGGTAGCCCCTCAAACATTGGAACACTGCTATCAAAAGAAGGCCCCCAGTCCTTCTTTTCATTACGCTAGGTAGCTCAGCAGGGAATAGCTGAGCTGCCTAACCATTAATACAAAGAACCTGAAGAGGAGGCCACCAAGTAGCAGCTTTTGGAAAGGGTGAATGGCTATTGTACTATTGTCCTAACTCCCCCCCCCCCCCCATGTTAACGTATAAGCATTGCATTCCTTACCTGAATTCACTTGGGCAGATCCCTGCGGAAGCACTACAGGATCTCTGCCTGCATTCCAGGAGACCCTGGCAGCAAAATCTTTCTTCTCACACAATAGACAAGCATGGTGGGTCTCCCCAAATGCCTCCACAGGATGAACAGGTGAGCAGGACAGAATTCCCCTCTGCACCTCCTCACCTGAGTTCAGCACAGCACTCAACTTCTACCTACCCTTGTGCATGCAAGCAAGGTCCTTACCTGAAGATGTTTCGGTGGACACTGGAGCCATGACACGAGGCTGGTGGCAGGGCTCTGCGATGGAAGACTGAGATGGGTGCTGGGTCGGGAAGCTGGCTCTGGGTCTGGGTGGGAATCAGGATGTAATCTCAGAAGCAATCCACAAAGCACTTGAAGGTGAGGCGAAAGAACCTCATTGATGGGGATTTACACCAGGGAAACGGGCAGTGGGTGAGAGTCTGGGCAGGGCCTTGAGCTCAGAAGCAGGCAGCACGGACTAGGCAGAGCATGTGCTCCATCCCTCAGCGCTGGCTCTGAGTACTGCTGCTCCGAGGAGAATGGAGAGTGAAAGGCAATTGCATCTGCTCCTATTCCCCTCCCAGCTTGCGTCTTATTGGCCACTGCTTCTGGCAGCAAGCGTTATCTGCTGCATTCTGGGAAATGGAGTCCGCTTTGCTACTGGGTACCATGGAGATGCTTTAGGATGGAGCTAGACAGGTGGATTGCGGGTTTGGTAGACGCAGGCCTTTTACACACTAAATATAGGAGCAAAACAAGAAGGCGTTGAAATGGTACAGGCGGGGAATTCCTTATTTCCAAGAAGCTAAGCAGAACAAGAGACTGAGAAAAGGAAAGAAAACAAATAGCTTCTGAATGGGGTAACTGAATAAGTCACCTTACAATGCTTTCCAGAGATAGCATGTCCTGCTGAATTAGAGTGATTTCAATAGATGCTTCTCCTAAATGTTGTTTTGAAGTTTGCATCTGCTGAGAAATTTTAATTGTCATCCTGGATGACAAAAGACAGGAAATAGAAACGAAACTACTAATAACTGTTTTCTGGGGAATTTGCAAAGATTCTTAACTTTTGTGAATTGCTTAACAGCAATAATTTTAAAAAAGTTACTTTATAGGAACAAAGTACATTTGAGGGAGATAGGAATAAACTTTTCTGTGCACTATTCTCTGTTTTCTAATCTCTGTTCTCCAAATCACAGTCCTTGGTCTCAGCTGCTGCTTTGAGACCTCTCTCATGCAGCAAGCTAAACTGTAATTTGGGTTATTCCGTTTTGACCTAGCCTCTGCGTGAACACAGCAATTGAGTATTATTTATTATTTATTTATTTTATTTATTAAATTTATATACCGCCCCCTCTCCCAAAGGACTCAGGGCGGTGTACAGCAAGTAAAAACACATAGACAAAAACTAATAGTACGGGTTGTGACCTAAAACTAAGCTAAGCTAAACTTGATGAAAAAGGATTTAGGGAATGAATTCACACACTAGTCCTAAATGTGCTTTTTCAAAAGGCAACTGTAATCGGGCCAAAAAACTTCCTGGAGGAGAAGCAAAACATCTTCAATGATTTACCAGAAAGCCTCTTGAAAAAGCACCTTTGGGACAACCATAACCTGGATGACTGAGAAACTCCATAGACATTCACACACTAGGTTATGCCAAAATTTGTAACTGGATTTCAAGGTTCTAGTAAGATATACAATATGCCTGCACGTTGGAGGCATTATATTAAAAAAAATCAACTCCATAACTGCTTTAAGAGAAGAAAGTTTTCTTTAATGCTACCTGAAAATTAGAACATTTCTGCTCTAGCACATTTAGAGCGCATCTGTTGGGAATGAATTTTCAAAGCTATTAAATGTGCATATAAATAGACCTTTCTGTAGCTTGAACTTACTACTTTGGATGAAAGATTGTATACAAGTAGTCCTCGACTTATAACCACAATTGGGACCAGAATTTCTGTTGATGAGCAAGGTGGTTGTTAAGTGAATCACATCAAATTTTACGACCTTTTTATGCCACAGTTAAGTGAATTAAAGTGCCGCAATTGTTCATGAATACATGGTGGTTAAGCGAATATCTTTCTCCATTAACGTTGCTTGTGAGGAACTGGCTGGGAAGGTTTCAAATGACAATCACAAGACTCTGGGATGCTGAAACCATCATAACTACATACAGATTAATCTTGAGAATGCTGCAATAGTCATACATACAACGGCCAGTCGTAACTCGCTTTTTTTCAATGCAATTGTAACACTGAACAGTCACTAAACAAATGCCTGTAAATCAAGGACTACCTGTAAAACGTTCTGAAGTGCCACATTCGGGAAGATTAAAATCTAGGAGACTTGATGCAACGGGAGTGACTCCTGTCTACACTCAAACAAGCTGAGATCTTCAGATCCTATTCAGTAATCTGCCTTTTTTAATTTTCAAATTCAGTACTGATGAATTCGGCAGATTATTTGAGCTCCAGAGCTCTGTTAAAGTCCTTCACATTGTATGCTATTGACATTTATTTAAAACTCATGTTGGTTCATAATTTTCTGTTTCTGTGTTTTTAAAGCTCGACACCATATTCTGTACCACGTTTCATGCTACATGAAAGGAAGAATTCAGGTAAATGGGGACCGTTAGGACAGATTTTACTGAAGGGAGTGAGCTCTTGCAAATAAGAGTAAATTAAGATACCATCTTTGGAACAGACCCAGCTGATTGCTATAAAAATCCATTAAATTACTGTAAACTGCTGAGCTAGAATCCTTACATCGTAGCCATGAATTTAATGGCTGAACTTTCCTCAGTTACATATTTGTCATGTTATCCACCCAACTCTGAGTTGGCAGAGAATTACACACTGGAACAAAATTAACCCTAATAAGTTCCTCCCAAGGTGATAAACATATTTGATTTAGATGCATCTCAAGGCTATCTTTGGGCAGTGTGAGAATAAAGGAAAGGGCACAGTTTTAACCCTGGCTCAGCCGAGGATAATATAAGCACTTCTTCATACTAGCACTGATGATGTTACCTAGTTTGGGTACTGAAATGTCGTCTGCAAGGAAACAACCAAACTCAGGTCTGAAACCCTTCTATTCAACCCAGAACTACAAATATTCTCTAATGATATCAGCTTCTCTCTCCCTCTCTCTCTCTTTCATGGAACAGGCACGGTGGCATTTAAAGAGGGGCAAGGGAAGAGTGAGATGATGAAAGCAGTGACATCTTATCACAGTGTAAACTCCTTGTGTATGCAGTACATGTTGCAATTTGCAGTTTTTAAAAATATTGACTGGCAGGGTCCAGGAAGAGAGCCTTCTCTGCCATTAACCCCCACCCCACCCCAAAGTTAAGCTGGCCCCCACTCACACTTTCCAAAATATCTAAAGGCCCGGCTCTGCAGAGTTGTTTGGGGCCCTCAGAGGAACATGCCGCCATAAGGCTGGTTAGCGCCTCAAAGGCCTTCCCCTTGCCTTTTTAACTTCAAATTTTTAGTTTATTTCTAGTTTTAATTGCCTCTTAAACCTAATATTCGCATATAGGTTTTCTTTTCTTTTTTTAAGCTGTTATGTCTTATTTTTATATCGCCCCCAGTCTTTCTCTGAGGGAGATGGGCGATTTTTAAAAAAAGAAAAAAGGGGGGAGGGGAATCTGTAAATAAATAAATATAGAAAAGGCTGTAAGCTTCCATTACAACGCTGTGACATTGCTCTGGTCTTTTTGAGAAAAAGCCTTCCATCCTCAGGGAAGGCAACCTCAGGGAAAATATAGGAAATAAAAGATGGTTGGGCCCATTTGTGGCCTCATTAACTGGAAGGGGAACCAACCGAGGCCTTCGCAAAAGTTGGTTTTTGCTTAATCTCATCAGGCAGCCTCTTCCTGAATTACTGACCCTGACCTACGCACAACTTTCTGTATCTCAGTTCCCCCAAATCTGCTGCAGAGAATCGGGGCCTTCTCATTAAGAGTGGAGGACAAAAAGCAACCCACAAATGAAGGTCAATTTGGACAGCATCGTTCGACCCCCTACCTACAACAAACCGTTTCTTGTCAGCCAGGGCAACACTGGCCCATATCACCAGCACCCTCCCCCCCCAAAGCTCAGGGGGGAATTTTGACCAGGAGCACATTCCCACAAATACCTTACCCTGTTGCCATGGTGTCCAGTGAGCAAATACATCCACTCCAGGGTCCGTTTCCATGTAACAGGCAGCCGCCGCATTCACAGGGCAAAGAGGCAGCTCCTTCTCTAGGTTGAGCGCTAGCCCATGGTTTGGGGGTTGGGGGAGGGAGAAGAGAGCTATGGGTTGATTTGGCTGTCCGAGGAAAAGAGGCCAAGGCTATCTTGGTGGCTAACTTCCAAATATATGGCTAACTTCCAAACACAATGTATCATATCACAGGGTAGCCAGATAAACGTGTGAGAACCACAAGCCAAAGGCCTTGGGTGCTGCCCAGATGTGGTGCTGGGCAGTTTTCGTATTTTTGGGCTTCCAGGAATTAATTGACTTGCTGCCTTGAGGGCTCTGCTGAGGAATCCATGTGTGGCAGGGGATTTTGGGAAGGCCCCCATGGCAGATATTCCATACAAAGTTGGCACATCTCCTCCTGCTTGTAACATCAGGGGCTGGGCCCACACAACACTCTTGATCTGATTGCAGAGTTAACCCATGTTCTGGGATTCACACAATGCACTCATCCATAGTCAAAGGAGCTGGACGCCCCAAAGGTGCTTTTTCAAGAGGCAACTGGACTTCCTGGTTTTTCTCTGAAGACGTTTTGCTTCTCGTCCAAGATGCGTCTTCAGCTCTGAAGAAAGAAAAATCAGAAAGTCATTGCCTCTTGAAAAAGCACCTTTGGGATAACCATGACCTGGATGACTGAGAATCTCCACAGACAAAGGAGCTGGAGTTGCACAACACTAATTTGAATAATTTAATTTGGGCAGCTACTAATTTAACTCAGCCCCTGCTTCCCACAACTAAGGTTGGCATACAGGTAGTCCTCGACTTACAATAATTCATTTAGTGACCATTGGAAGTTACAACAGCACTGAAAAAAAGGGACATGACCATTTTTTCACACTTATAAAGCATCGCAGCATCCCCATGGTCATGTGATTTACATTTGGATGCTTGACAACTGGTTCCTATTTATGATGGTTGCTATGTCCCAAGGTCATGTGATTATCTTTCTGACAAGCCAGATTCACTTAACAACCGTGCTACTAATTTAACAACTTCAGTGATTCACTTAACAAATGTGGCAAGACAAATAGTAAAACGGGACAACACTCACGTTCTCACTTAGCAACAGAAATTCTGGGCTCAATTGTGGTTGATAAGTCGAGGACTACCTGTATAAATAAAGCTTTTTGCATTCTATTTGTTCCCCTGGCAGTTTGTGGGAACTCAGGCAGATGGCACACAAGTTTGTCTGTGGAGGGGAGAGAGAAACCTTGTCTCTTACTTCCTTGTTGCAATAGGCCTTTGAATCTCAGTTGGTAGAGTGGAGGTGCTTGGCAGGACAAGTTACAGGAACAACAAAGCAGGAGTCCAATGATAGCAACCCCAAATCTTCTGAGTGATATGACTCCTAGTTTCCCAATAACTATCCTTGTGTTCAAATTTGTACTTTCTCCTAATGTATTTTCAAGGGAGGTTTATCAGTCATCTCTACAAGCCAACATAGATAACTGGATTGGCAGTGAAGTCTTGTCTTAACTTCCAAACCATCAATCCCAACAGCCCGATTTTCTTCATTGTTATTCAGCTTCCATCTAATCCCACCCCCTCATTCCCTAATTGCTAGTTCTTCCCTCTTTTGAACCCACATACGGTATTAGGATGCCAGCCATATTGATTGATTAGGGGCAATGGAATATTTACATCATCATATTTAAAGGATGCCAGCTTGGGAAAGGCTGCTGTAAATCCTGCCTTTGCTTTTTGATCAATGCAGGAAATGTATATTGGGGATGGTTCCAATCAGAGGATTAATCAGTGGTCATCATGGAGCAGGGAAGCCAAACAAAAAAGCAAAAATAATGGGGTTACAAATAGAAAATTACAAAACTTATGGGCAGGTCAAAAGATTCTGCAAGTAATTCAGGACACTTGAACGATAAAAGCTTTTCGTAGAAGTACTCAGGAAGTCAGTTAGACTCTGAGATGGTAGTCTTCTTAATGTATAAATTACAGCCTGGCAAATTTTCAGAGTTCTAGTACTCCTATTTGTATACCCATATATGTTAAAAGAGCCTCTTCTGAATATTTACTTTTTCTTAAACAAAGGCCTTTTTATTCCTTAACTGGTTTTTTCCAGACTTCTGCAAACTGTTTTAAAAACAGTATTTTCCCACAAACATGTCTCTACATGAAGTTTGTTACTAAGTAAGAAAAAAGGTATTTTCAAACATGTTAGCTAATTTGACAATTTTGGACTTTGGGACACACAGACGTTATCACAACAGCTATGGAGAATGGGAACTCTTTTACACTCTAGCGTATTGTGCTTTGTAATAAGATGGCCAAAAAACCCAAAAGCGAAATAAAAGAACCTTGTATTGTTCATACTCCTTCCATAAATCATGAGGAAAAGGGGTGTTTTCCAGTTATCATTATTCAAACACTTTATAATATACTTGCATAAGATGGATTCTATTGCATGGATGAAAGTGATTATGGGCAAAAAAAAAGATGTTTCTAGGGTTAAAAAAAAGAGCACCCACTCAAATATCATTCTTTCCATTCCTTTCCCCCAGTTTTTTTCTCATCCCATTTTAAAATCCTAATGCTTATAGCTAAAATTACTAGAACTCAGAAGCACCTGAGAAAGGAGCTAGACAAAATGATCTGGACTGGGAAGATGGCAGCTTGAACTATCCATCAAATAGGGGATATCCAACATGGCTGGCTGTGTAATTCTAAGAGTTGGAAGTTCACAGGTCTTAAAAGTTGCCAAGATTGGACACCCCTGGATTAAATCTCACACCATAATACAATGTGTTGAGGTTTAAAGCTGGGTTAAGATTCCATGTTATAATATGGAGTAAAGTATACTTTCACTACTGCAAATAGGCAACATATTACTGATTATATTATGTTCTGGCCATTCAACCAAAGGTAGCAGGCAATAGGGATTTTCTTGCATTAAATTCCTACAGCAACCACTGAAACAGTCTTAATTGTGTCACAAATGAGTGTCCATGGTTGAAGATGATAAATTTTAGACTCTGAACTGCCCCTGTATTAGTCCAACCCTTTAACTACTGCTATTGCTTTCTTTTCAGTGCTGTAAATACACGTAGAGGAACAAAAGGTGTAGCAGAAACACGTTCAGTTCATAACAAGGATATCCTGAAAACCCTGATTTATAGACCTTCCTCTGGCTAAGAATATCAAACTTACCAAAAAGATAGAAAGAACAGAAGTTTTACTCCGGTTGTAATTAATTCTACCCTGGTAACCTGAATGGTAATCTGTGCCAGAGTGGCATGGCAGCAGACATAATCCACACAAACACAGAAACAAGCAGCATTAAGTAGAATTTAATGACTCAGGACCCAAGACAAACATCAACTTTATACAAATGGAGAGCAAGACAAAGGTTTCCTAGGAAAAGGCCCCGGACAGCCTCATTTGGTTACAGCAATTCTGAGGGTGGCTGAAAGGGCAAAGGAGCCAAATATTTAAATAGTGATAGTGCTGGGAGTAGCTTTTCAACCTAAGGGAACCGCGAGGGATTTAAAAAATAATAATAATAATAATAATCCAAAATGACTGAAGATAGTCGAATAGTAGAAGGGAAGCCACAGCTCCATAGCCTTTGTGAAGGATGAGAGGGGCATAGCAGGTGCCAACCACCAGCCTCCTTCTCCCTGACAAGATGACACAGTGCTGGTGAAGGGACCGAGAGAAAGAGGGAGCTCTGCTTCTCTCCCACAGGCCGATTCTGCGGCCAAGACGGTGTCCTGAGCTCAGGCTGCTGAAGAAGAGGAGATCTGGGAGAACAGGTAGCGAGGAGGCATGGAAGTTTGTGAAGCAGGCACCGTGGCATGGCAAAATGGGAGAAGGCCTCTTAGGGGCAGAGACCAATGGCCCCTTCCCCTTTGGCTTACAGCGGGGCAGGCTGGGCACATGTGGAAGCGCATCTGCTGCCTCTCTGTGCAGGATGAACCTAACCAGAGCTTGGAGGGAAGCAGGAAAGGACAGGAGCTTTGGGGGTTGCATTGAGGGCTCGCAAAATTTCCCCCCTGCATGCCGGCACAGAGCAGCCTCAGGGCAGGAGACACAAAAGGGACCTTTCCATCTGGCAGGAGAGGAGGAGGCGTGGGTGGAGCGGAAAGTGCTTGTGTGCTCACAAAAAAGGTCACAGCAGCTCCTCCTCCTCCTTCCCACTGCAGGGGTGCGCCAGGGAGTGGTGTGGGTGGGTGGGGGAAGCCACAAAACCAAGCCTTCGTATGTACACTGCCCTCCTCCAGCACACCATGCTTTTAGTCAATTTCCTCCATGTTGCTGTAGGATGGTGCGGGGTGCTCTGCAACCCCTTCTGGTGCTAGGGCAGGAGCAACATCGGTTGTCAGGCTGGGTCCGAAGGAGGGAGAGCTAATGCCCTGCAAATAGAACAAAGGATTAGACAGAAACGATAAAACTGCAGAGGATCCACAAAAGTTATTTATTTCCCCCCCTCTCCCCCCTCCCAAGAGGGAATCAAGCAAAAACATTTTGTTCCATTAGAATCTGAAATGATCAAAAGCCACAAAGTACATATTTATGTATCAGACTCTAAGTTAAGGCTTTTATTAAAACAGAATGTGGTAGAAATAATTATCGTTTTGAAAGATGTGTGATATTCCAGAACAAGGACCAGACTGTTACTTAGAAGCCTGTGAAATTTGCCTGGGAAGTATATAGTTTAATTTCAGTTTGTGTTACATATTCACATGCACACAGATGCGCCCACAGCCTTACCAACAAGTCCCTTCTGTGTAACTCCTGTATAATCACTTATTAATCTAGGGTTGTCAGATCTACGTTATACAATTTGGAAAACTCTAAGACAAAGTAACTTAACTGTACAACCAAAAAATCCTGAGTGAGGCAATCTGTAAGAATTATACAAATTAGCTCTTATGCTGAAGATATTCTACTACTAGCAGAGAAGAGCAAATAGTTAAAATTTTACCTACTGACTGTAAAATCCAATAAACCATTCAGCTTTACATTTTTTCACCCCCTACATTTAAAAGGGTTTAATTCAAAAAGACAAACCAAGCCTGGTTGTTTTAAGTTAAAACAAGAGAACTATCTTGGGGTCAACAGTCACATTCCATTATGTGGGCAGGGCAACTTGTTAAACTACTTGAATACAAGGGGAGTGCCCACATGTTCTGCTCTCTTTTTCTTCTCTCTTCAATTTCTCATTCTCCTGTTCATCTAGGGCAGGATTGAGGGCTCATTCTTCGAGATTTTGCACCCAAATTCCTTCCCATTTGCTTTCCGAGACAATCATCTGCATGTAGTTAAATAAGTTAAATAAAGTGTGCAATGCTATTGATTTGATAGCAGAAAAGATGCTTTGGAGTCCTTGGGGGAGCAAATGCAACCCCTACAGAGAGTAACTTTGCTGTCAAATCCATAGCATTGCAAAACTTATTAACTCCTTAAGGCAGCTGCAACTTTTTTAGAAACATGGGAAAAGACCCCACTTTTCTGCTTTCAAATCCAAAGCACTACCCAGCTGCTGGAAATTAGTCTTTGATGCCGACTGCCCATTCTCATGTTAAATCAACACTGAATTTCATAGCAGCACACAACAAATTCTGAGCTGCCACAAAATCATAGAACACCCCAAGTTGTCTCCTAGCACTGAGTCCTCTTCCACATTATTTCTCTAGCTTTTGCTTTGCTGCAACTTATTCTTTCAGCAGCACCAGCACTTATGCGACTTTAGAGGTCAATACAAAAATATGCATGGGACCAAAGGGACTGGAAGAATCTGTTACTATTAGAAAAGTGGCTGCTGAATGGAAGAGCAGCTGACAGCGAAAGAAAGAGAATCAACCATGAGTTTAGAATACCTTGATTTTTATTAAATACAATAAATAAATACAGTTAAAAGTTTTTTCCTCTGCACAATGCTAATTTTTCATTCACCAAGCCAGTGGAGAACAGTCTACGGGCTTCCCTTCTCCAAAATGGAAAGGCTCCCACCAGATCTATGTACTGGCCAGATCCTGCTCATTGGCATTATTACAGTTAGTGACTGTTCGTTCCTTGGGACACAGCGAGAATAACCGGCCATCAGGAACAGTTAACCTAAAATCTTTTCTCCTTTCCCAAAGAATCTGCAAGGTTCTCTGAAACTACTATTAGGAAGAATCTGTAAAGGTGTTAGGAATTAGATAGCATATGAATGATAATAATAAAAATAACAAAAGGGTGAAACAAAGAATTATACTCATTCTAAGTTTATGAGTTCTCAACTCTTACTCTTAAAGCTAAGGCCCTAGAAGATCAAGCTATTTGAGCCGGTAGTCTGAAGGCACAAGAGATGTTTTATATCCCAGACTGCAGGAGCAGATTAAAATACTACAGGGTCAATCAACAGTAACTCCCTACTTTTTACTTCTACTTTATGCATGCACAGAAAAAGGCACGCAAGCGTCCACAAAAATATGTACAGAAGCAAAATGCAAGATAATGAAGGAGAAGGAGGAGAAAACAGTGTTCCTTTACATTCATATCCAAATACAGTTGCATAGCTAGATAAATATCTAATATGCTTTTTCTTTACAAAACAGGGGAGGTTGAACTCTCTGGTTATATGAGGGTAAAGAAATCTAACCCATCAATGTTTAGAAAAGTCAACAATGCATCCTCCCACCCCCAATAAAGGAAAATACGGTCATTAAAAATATCTCTGACTTCCTTCAAACAAGGGGCCAATGTCCAACTGAGGAAATTATCAGTCTTGCAATAACTCTCTTGGGGGATGTTGGTGTCAGCCAAATTAGGGGAATTCTATCAGGACAGATGGCAGTCTGGTCAATCTTACAACCACATCAGTATGGAGAAAATATCTGTGGTTCTGCAGACTCAGTTGAACTACAGTCATTTGCTAGCCCTTGATTCATATGACGTAGTTTTCAAGAGCTATTTAGGAAAGATTTATTCCAGAGAAACACCAATTATCTAGATGCTGAGATGAGAACTTCCTGTGACTGTAAATCCATGTAATCAATCAACTGGAGAGAAAGGGGCACTGGGCCTGGCGCCTTCAACATAGGACTGACATTAGGGCTTCATCTTGTGCTACTTGGCATCCTAGACACTTTGCTACAAAGATGCCATAGAGGACAACACTGCAGTAAGCTGGCTGCCATCCTCCAGGTGCCTTGCTACTGCCGCTACCTCCAGCGGGTCTGATAGATGAGCGGGTAGAAGACATTGAGGAAGAGTGCCACAATGGCCGCCATGGTGCCCAGGACAAAGTATCGGACATGGCCTTCATCAGGACACTCTGAGCTGAGTTTTCTTGTCCTTTGGCTGCAAGACCTCCAAGGGTTCCTCATCAGCCTTCTGGCAGCATCCTCTTCAGCCTCCAATTCCTGCCAGAGCAGAGAAGCCTGCGATGTGGAAACCTGCGTCAGCACTTGAGGAGAACATAATGGCAAACCCCTCAATCACCCATGCTTTGCCCTGCTTCTTTTATCTCAATTATACAGCTGCCCATCTCACTTGCATGTGGCTATCCCAGAGAACCTGCCCTTCACACTGCCAGTTTTCTGGGAGAGCCTATGCATTTCCTCTGCCTGATTACAATTCTAATAGTAGGCCATGTTCAGATACAAGGACCTCCTTGGGACAAAGTGAATAGTGCAAGCCACATGAAGATGGAGGAAAAACCTATCAGAGTTAGGCATCCATGCTGGCTAGCTTGGTGGAAATCTTCCCAGTCTGCCAACTTATTCCATTCAATAAACACAGGCACCCAGTAATCGCTGTTCATGCTTTCTTGTACGAACAAAGGACATTCAGTTGGCCAACCAGTCACACTGAGTGGGAACAGCCAGGCACAGATAAGCTTTTGCTGATGAGAACATGAGGACCTGAAGATAAGCCGGTAACATCCAAGTGTGTGCAGGTGAGAATTTTAAAGGATGAGAAGCCTAATCAACAGTCCAACTTTGGTAAGTGAAAAATCATAAGGACCAATCTGAGATGATAAGTAACTATAGTAATCTCCTTTTCTTTTTAATCAAAACAGACGCACAGGAGAAGTTAGTCACAGGGTAATCAGTCATCGATCATATTTTCATGTGCAGAACGATCCACTCAGGGCAGTCAGCCAATCACATTGATTTTCTACTGATATTTAAAGCCAAAGCATCTACATAGCATCTTTCCCCATTTGGTCCCCTGCGTTTTGTGGACAGGCACTGTTTCTTCCCGAGTTCTCAATTTTTAAAGCATGTTCTGGGAAGGAAATGCTGGAACCAATGTAAGGTGCCGCAAGGGCCTGCTGTGAGTGACCATAAGCATAAAAGGAATTATGGCTTAAGCATAGAAACTCTCTGAATAGGACTTTCTGGGCCTATTTCTCCTCCACAGGCATATGGTTTCCAGAAGACTTACATAGCAGACGCCAAACTCAAAATCCCACAGCAAACTGTAGGAGGTTCAGAAAGGGCAAGGCTAATGCAGGCTGTCTTTCATACCCTGGGATGAAGCCCAGCTTAACGCTCCACCTAGGAAGCCATCCCAGGTTGGATACCGCCATAGCACAGGGCAACAGAATCCCAGGGCAAACCTGGAGCCATGACCATGCTTATATCGGACAGTCCTTGTTCCTAATTATAATAAAGATTATTGACAACACTTGAGAGAAGCCTGATCCCACCATATTAGGGGATGGGAATAAAGGAGAAAGAGAAGGGACAGTAACCTAACTGAGTGCGTAATAAATTTATTTATTTATATCCTGCCTTTATTATTATAAATAACTCAAGGTGATATATATATATACTTAATATGGTATTCATTCCTCCTCTATTTTCCCCACCACAAACAACCTGTGAGCCGAATTGGTCTCGAAGAGACTGACTGGCTCAAAGTCACCAAGCCATTTTCCATGCCTCGGACTCTGCTGGCTGCTTGAGTTTCGTTGCGCTGCATGGTCCCCAACAATTTACTATTATCTCTTGAAGTACATTTTCCACAGAGATAACATCTTTTACTCTAAACTCAACTCTGTAGTTCTGAGAGGGTGTATCCCTTCTGGCTCCCGAGGAGAAAGCATCTCTTCGCCCCTCCTTCAACACCCACACACTTGCAAGCGTTTCTCACTTTTGCAGTATTTTTCCTGCCATCTTCTATACTTTTTTTTCTCTCCAGCAGTTCACTGGGATATACCAGAGGGATAAACAGCACCCACAGCTCCTCACTCTCTTATGGTCACAGTCGCAAAGCAGGGCCCAGTAGGTATCTCCTCAATTGTCAACAATGAAAAAAAATATGTATTAGCTCAGCCTAGTTTTCCAAGGCGGACTGACTGACGGAACTCCCTCACCTGGCTGGCTGCTGCTTCTGCAGACGGGGCCAAGTCAGCTCGAGGATCTGAGGGACGAGGGGGTCTATCTACAGGGGAATTCCGTCGGCGGTAGAAGAGCACGTAAGCGTATCGGGTCACAACCTGGCTTTCATCCACTGTAGTCACGGTGCTGTCATCAAAGAGCCGCCAACCTGAATGTAGGGAGGAGAGGAATAAGCATGGAGGCTTTCCAAGCACGGGCCGCCTCGTCACAGAGCCCTACTACTTCTGCTCCTGCCGTCTCACGTCTTCGAACATTACACCTCTCTTTTAACCTACAGATTAAATTAAATCTGCACCTTAAGTATATTTTAATACCACAGAGTTTTTGACTTGCTATCAGAACTGTGTTCCTGAGCAATGCTTTGGGGGCAGCGGTGGCACACTGGAGGAATGAGTGTCCGTAACAATTATAACCTTTCAACGATTCCTCCTTTGGTCTACTTTGCCAGCTTCTCTGCTGACCCAGAGGATGCCAGAACTCCATCCTGTTTCTCTAAGAGCAAGGAGGCTAACTAACCAAATACCAGACTATGAGCAAATTATACATGAAAAAACAATAATCCTGCTTAGATCTTTTCCAGCAAAGAATCCTCTTTTGGAGGTGGGGTGGAAATGTCAGTATCAGTATCTTACTAAGCACATGCAATAATTAATCAGCTTTTTTCTACCCTCCATCTTCCTAATCTCCAAATGTGGAAAGTACTTTTATTGCATGTGACCTGCAAGGGCAGAGGAATTAAAAACAGCTATTCTGAACTATTATGTAATTCCTTATTACTTTGGAACTGGGTTTTTCTTGGATATTTCAAGTGATCCATCAGTGTACCAAGCTTGTTCCAATAAGGACAGAGGACCGTTTCTTTCTCCTTTCAAGTGAATGAAGCAGGCAAAACACCACCAAAGAGCAGTGTTTCTTTCTATAACGGAGGAAGGTATCTTTGAATGTGCTGCTTCAAAGGCAGCACGCCAGGCTAAATACTCCGACTACTGTAAGCATCCTACTCATTTCTGGCCTTGCCTAATTCTGAATAATGAGAGATTGGCAGAATCCACTGAATCTGCGACAAGTTATCTATTTTTTTTTAAAATACTCTTGTTGTCCTCTGGCAAGGAAGGTTTTTTTTTTAAAGTGAGAACACTCCCAGAGGAGCACAAGAGGAAAATTCAATATTCCTCCTCTGGAAAACAGCTAAGGGCTGTCAATGGATGCCAGAGAACAACCGGAACTGAGGCCATTCTAAATTAATCTCTAAGGTTGCCTGATCTATTAACCTTTCTCTTTGCCTGACAATATGAAACAGAACAGAAATAACAAATATGCCTTGAGCCGTTTCGCTGGGCAGGCTGAGAGCAACTAACGATACCAAACACCACTTATATGTGGCACAACACTATCTCGCTGAATTCTGCAGCTAGATCCATTAGATAAGGAGGAAGGACTGAACTAAAATTTAGATCTGCACTGTAAGGGGAGGGAGATCTGCTGTGACTTGTATCCATTGTATGCAATTCTTGTAGAACAACAACAAAAAAAACTAAGTGTTGGAAAAAGAAAACCGGATGTGCAATCTTAAAAGTCATATGAGGCTGATCCTAGGTTTCCATGAAACTTCTAGCAGGAAATGGAAAATCCCTCTTCTACATGGATTCCCTGGCTCACCTGTTGAAGATCAGTGGAGCGAAAGCCTTCCCCTACTCACCTACATCACTACGTTGACTGTTCTTGTCACTAGGCAGCCGGGCATAGGCTGTATAATGCCCACCGATCATGCCCCCATAGTGATTGATTACTGCATATAGATCATACATGGGTAACTGCTGCTCATCTTTCTGGCCAATGCAGAACTTGCTCAGGTCCAAGCTCCTAAGGGTAGAATAGAGCAAGTTAGAGAGTTTCATACTTTGTGCCTAATTCCACTCCTATCTTTTTTTTTTTTTCCCTTAGAGGCAGCCCTGCCTACCAGCTGACATTCTTTACTGAGAATGTCTCTTTACTTCGCTGTCTCTTTATCTGGACTTAAACTCAGGTCAATAAAAGCCGTACTATTACAGAAGATTGAATACAGGAAGGGTCTCTCAGTGGCAGCCATTGGGTCATATATAAAACAGTGCTGAGTCAGATTTTGCTTTGAACTTAACTCTCTCTTGTAATGGAGTGGGCATCCAATCTGAAATGGATTGGGGCCCAAATTCTGATTTGAAGTCAGAGAGAAATCATCTTAATTTGTCAGTGGTTCATAGCTTGTTTACCTCTACTTTAAAAAAAAAAACAACCCACAGGGGTCTTCTTTATGGAACAATCATATGACCATGCATGGTCTGGCTGATGATTGGCCCCTCCCAGAGGGATAAAAAGAGGAACGACAATTTAGTTCTGCATTTGTGACTGCAAGAGGAAGTGTGAGTCATTCTCTGGCTTTGGGCCAAACCTGATAGGAGTCTGGGCTATCAGCCTAGTTTTGTTTATTAAATAAAAAGATTTTAGCGGACAGCCAGGTCTGCTTTCTTGTCTTCAGAGGCCTAGGACAGAATATTAGGCTGGGATTTCATATGTGGCATGTTCTGTTTAAAAGTTCAGATAACTAATGATAAAAATGTGTAGAACAAGTGCAATAAATATGGATTTATTACAATACAGTATTTCTATACTGCTGACCCCACAAAACCTCCTGATAGCCTATATATACACTGAAAAAACTATAATGTAAAATAACCCATACACATCTGTTAAACATAGAGATTTAAAAAAAAAACCACAATTCCTTTTTCATCATTCCCATTCAATTTGTCAGCATCCCTTCCGTGGCTCTCAGGGTAACCCTAACATGGGATTTTGTTTTGTTCTGATTTGGAAGAGTTTGAGAACAAAATATATCCCTTACATCCTGCAGATGCAGGGTCCATTTTGCCCTTTAAAACTCCTGACCATCCCCCCTCTTCCAAAACAAGGTGGAGATTTTATTCCACCTCAACAAGCCAGGCAAAGTTTGCGCTTGCCCTTCTCTTGCATGGGTTGCACACTCTGGCTGTAGAGACTGAAATATCAGAAGAGCCTTAGTCAGCCTATGGTTTATATGTTCTGCTCTAAGAGGAATGTCGAAGATAAATACACATATAAGGCTTTTTTGCTTTCAGACTGTTTTGTGTACTCCACAATTATGCTCAGATATGGCGAGCCTTGGAGTGGCCAACAGCCTGAGGTGGCTCGCTTTATGAAATATGCTCCAAAACCTCCCCATTTAATTCCTGGAAAGAGAGAAATCAAGTGGGTGGTGATGATGGGAAAAATGAACTCAGCTCATTTGTTTCAAAGTGAGGAGATTAATTCAAAACAGTAGAGAAACTGCTGCTACAAATATGAAGAACGTTTGTGTGATGAGTTAAGCTGTATTTACAGTGAGCCTTCTTTCATTAAATAAATGGTTACTGAAGATAGTAAATATATCCTGTTCCTGGAGCAGCTTTAATATACACCCCACCGTTCTGTCCATAAGCTGAAGCAAATCAACAGTGCAGAGTTGAATTCAGCTCCAAAGATGAGATTTTCCTCAGCTCCTGTGGCTCAGTTACCTCAGAAACAGACTGTGGATAGACCTTGCCTTTTTTGTTACCCTTCCTCTATTCTCTCCTTTCCTCTTCTACATGGAGGAAGCAATGTCTTTCACCATACAAAGGAAGGTAAGAAGCGATAGCTCACTCTTTCCTTCTGTTCAAATGGCCTTCAAGAAGAGAGGCAAGGTCTCTGTGGGCCAGAGGCAGACAGATCTCCTTTGAGTCTCTTTCCACATTTACTCACTTTTCAAAATGCACCCAACCTCCTATACCAGAAAGATCAAAAGATCTGGGAAAGATCTTTCCCAGAACTAAAGGGAAAGAGTTCAGCAAAAGACTACCCATCTCTTCATGCGTTAGGTTAATTGGTCCTGAATTTATGACAAAGCCCAAGTTGTAGTATAACCCATCCTTTGGTACTCAGAATGGTCCTATCTAAAGAATTGCTTGGGTCTCCACAATGTTAAGGAGATGAATAAAATGACACACCTTGCCATAACCTCACCTGACTGGGAAATCCACCATGTCGTTGATCTTGTCTCTCCAAATAAAGCTGCGGAAAGAAAAGCGCTTGAGCTGTATGATAAGGATGTTGGGCAGACGCCACAGCATCAGCTGCTTGGATGCTTCACGGTGCTGCTTACACTTTGGGCAGTACCTGTGGAAAACGGAGCAGGTAGAAAGATAAAGAAGCCACCTCACTACTTCCTGCTGTTATTGTCAAGATAAAAGAGTTCTGGTATTTTCACTAAAGGAAACCGGTGCAATGGCCCTTGGAGCAGCCGCCTCAAGAGAAAAATGTCTAACACTAAAGAGTTTTCTAAAAAAAAAAAAAAAGTATTTGTTCCTTGGTTCTATTTGAAAGGGTTTGCTATTGGTTTCTGATAACTGGTTCATTCTTAAGTCCTATAAAGAATGCGCTATGTTGATAGTGAATTCTATATTTTAGAATTTTATGCATCTTGCAAATATCGTAGGTGATGAAACCAAGCAAATGCTAGTACTGCAATAAGTGTGGTGGGAGTTGGCATCCTGTGGTCCTATAGGACAACTCTTTTGTGGAGCCCAAGAGTAGGAGGGGCCAATGGCTCCCTTTTTTGCATTCTGGGGTTTAGAGATGCTTAAGGGGCATCCATTTCTTCCCTTCAAATTCAGAGCCCACAGACCAAAACAGGCCCTGCAATGCAGTCCTTGAATTGTCACACAAAGCCTGACTCCTCTCTCGAGCTGGCAGAAGTTGTGCTCCCCCTATTGCTAAAGCTAATAAAATTTCTAAACTCAAAGATGATCATAGCATGCACAATTAAGTATAAGAAGCTAATTTAGTAACTGATGATAAAATCTGAACTTCTCAATTGAAAAAAAGATTTCCATGTTCCATCATTTAGAGAAGAACATGATGTGCTTAGGTAATTTATCCTTGACAGCTGGGTATGTCTGAGTGACAATCCCAATAATTATACTATTTAGCAGAGCTTTCCATCTTGTTAATGCTCTCCTGCAATGCCTGGGGGAGACAGATATTAAGCCTGTCAATCCTTTTGGCAATTTTGGCTAGCATTAAGCATAGTAACATCAGAAAGCTAGACTGGGTATGGAAAGCACAGTGTCTGATAGCTTTCCTAGATTATTTGCCAGCTAGTGCTGTGGAAAGAAAGATGCTAGTTTCACCTCATGGTCTGGGGGATGCCATAGGTTCTCTTTTGTCCTCTGTGTTCCTTAATATCAATATAAATTGCTGGGGGATGTCATCTGAAGGTTTGGGCTAAGGTGTCCTCAGTATGCAGAAGACAAATTACTTACTAATACTTAGGAACCCTGAAACATGACTCTTGAGAATATTTTGGCCTGGATGAAGGAAAACAAATTTAATTGGGGTGGGATCACCAGCTGAAGGAGAGGAGGACCCTCAAGGAGGTGGAGTAAACAGATATTCCAGCTTGGAGTCAGTTCAGGGGAGGAAACATCTGGGGTCCAACCCGTAGGTCTGTATTTGCTTGTTTTCAAGGGAAGGCAGGCAATCAGGGAGATTCTTGTAATATAGGTGATCAGCAATAAAGTATCTACTTGGTCCTATTCATGGGGTAGTTCTGGCTGTTTGCTCCTGACGTTAATGCAGACAAAATTGTAATGCAGAAGGAATCTCTGAAACTGAATGGAAGCATTCTACTGGTTTTGGATGAGTCCCTCCACCAGGCAAGTCCTCCTGCCCGCCTCCCCATCTTTGGTATGCAGTAAGCTGTTATTCTCTGTGCAAGTGCATTTGGTGGCAATAGCTTTGAATGTCTTTCATGCCAGACTTTCTTTCAATCAACTCAAAGTCAAGCATTGTGCATGTTGAAACAAAGGGACACACTGCTTCCACAAATAAGGTTTGACAAGACCTTCTGACCTCCCAGAATGTCACTGAGGGTACAGGACAGAGCTTATTTTATGATATGGCCTCCTGCCCAATAGTGAGCTAAGTCTAGTTTTATTTCAGTCAGAGTTTGAATATCTTTTTATTCCATTTGCTCTTGAGCTGGGTAGACTTAATATTATCTTTTGTGATTAAGCTGATTTTACTGTATTAAGCTATTCTTTCACTGCCAAGATTTTGCTAAATATAAATATGTATTAATGTGCCAGGTTTTATTATATTATAGCATGTAGTTCTTTATCATTTATAAACTGCCTAAGGGAATTTTTAAAATTTATAAAAATATGTTTATAACTTCAAAGTATTTGACATGTTTATACAATATGTCAAACACTTTGAAATGTAACAAAAACAATTTGTCCAAATGTCTGATTTATTAAATGAGTCTGGTGACCTATAAATACTGTGAAATAAACGAAGTATATCTTGCCTCTCTGTTTATGCAACACCCAAGAAGAATTATAGCAATTACAAATGCAAATTTGAAAACAAAATTACAAAGTACTCAAAGTCAAGGCAAAATTAGAATTATTGCATTTAACATCCAAACAATTCAGATAATCAAATGCTTGACAAAAGATATTAGCTTTTGCCATTTTCCTAAAAAATGCTGCTTGGACAGTGGAGGCCTTGGATACCACTTGGGAAATGCACCCCTACAGGTTGGTGGATGTGTAAAAAAGCTACAAATGTTTGTATTCAAATGCATAAACTGATTCAGAGAATTTTAAATAATATACAATTGAGACTAGAGATCTTTCTTTGGGATTAATGGACAAACAGTTGGAAAAGTCATGAAACTTTGTTTTAGTATGTGAAAACTGCCAGTGGTGGGCTGCACATACTTTAACAACTGGTGGTTCTGTGAGCATGCACTTTCCAAATGCAGCTCCATAGAGAGTAGTATGCAGTACTACAAATGCAGTAGTCAAGACCTGATTAACACTAAGTCTAATCAGCATAGGAACTGTTACATTGATGTCCTGGTGAAATTGGGAAGCACATGCTCCTCATCAGATCCATCGTACGTGGATGCAGAGTGCTGAGAATCAAGAAGTATTTTCAAAGGGCAAACCTGCCCTTTCTGAGAGGAAAACCCTATCTAAAACAAGCATTACTTCAATCCCACTTTCCCATCTAAGCAACAAATCAAGGAAACATAGTGCTTCCTTGGAATCAGGTGTTAATTGGAAGTTTTCATCAAGGTTAATTAAAACAGCATAAAAACCACAGCACAGGGGACAGGATACAACCATAAACACTAGAATTTAGATGTATTTATTTTACTACCAATCAATTTTGGAAGCAGCCTAAACAGAAATCCCACAAACCTCTTCCTTACCAGGCCTCCTCGGGGGCTAACACCTCTGGCTTGGTGAAGAGATTGAGACACTGTTCCAGGGTGAAGTGTCCTGCCCTGGCTGCTTCACTGGCAGAGCTTGGATCCTCGACACACTCCAGCTCCTTAGACTCAACCAATACAAACTCCTTCATCCTTTCATTATTTTTCCACACCAGGGCCAGAGAACAGTCATCCGTCAGATCCAGGGTGGCGTCTCCTACAAGGCAGAAAAGATTAAGAGGTGCTGTTGCTCATTCCTCCATGCTGGGCTTAAACAAGCACCCAAGAAATAACAACTCAAGAGATATTCCCTTTTTCTTGCTCATACATACAATGCATATTTTGGGCATATTTTTAACACGACTGTGAATAAGAACAACTTACAAGCCTTAATATGCTGCTAGGCTACATGCTGGCTCTCCAGGATAGTGGATGGGATAAGGTATTATGCTACCGAGAAGAAAAGCAAAACAGATATCTAAAATATATCTAAAACACATCACAATCCATTGTCCTTTTTGGCAACTTTGCAACAAAGAAACAAAGCTAATTATGCGGGCTGAAGAAGAGGAGGAGGAGGAGGAATAAGGAGAAAGTTGGAAATTCTGGCTCTCAGTATTGTGCTTTCCTGCCCAAGATTTGTGCTGGTTTGAGAAATCCTGAGGAGTATATGTTACATGTCTGATATTGGACAGATATGTCAACATATTCTATTAGTCAGAATACTTAGGATGCCAGTATTTGCTAAACTTATGTAACAGCTGATGAACAGCAGTACTGAAGGATAAGATCAAGGCGATACATGAGCAGTATTTCCAGCAGTCAGTTTCAGTACTTTGTATTGCATTGTTAACTCATAATACAAGACTAAATTATATATGCTTACTACTTGCATTAATATGCCACATCTTTGCTGTAGAGCTTCATAACTTCATAAGATCCGGACCATCACAGACCTGCGGACCTTCCGGCGCGCATTAAAGACCCATTTGTTTCAACAGGCCGGTCTGGCTGAACATTAATTTTGGGGTTGATTTGGGTTTTTTAAATTTTTAAAATTTTAAATTTTATAATCGCTAACCATTTAATTTTATATTTTAAATTTGTTTCTAACTGTTGTTTGTCTCTACCTTTTTTAGATGGTTGTACACTGCCCCGAGTCCCTCGGGAGAGTGGCGGTTTAGAAATTTAAATAATAAATAACTTCAGCATGGGACCTATAAAGTCCTTTGAGTGACCATCCATCCATCCATCCATCCATCCATAGCTGATAACAATCTATGCCTGAATCTGTGTGGCTGTGTCTGACATGTCCCAATCAACTGTCATTGTGTTTGGGGAACATAAGCTCTTTTAATCTGAACTCTCACCTTTATCCTCTAGTTTCTGCTCCTTGCTGCTTGCATCAATCTTATTGATGTAAAACTGAGTAACTTGAGAACTCAGCCCTTCAGCTGGATGCTGATAACCGGGAATGGCCGCTGTAGGGAGAGAGAGAGAGAGAGAGAATGGGAGGGAGGGAGAGTCAGGGACCCAACATAGCTAGCCAGCTTTTCTTTTCCCTGATCAAAACTCAAATCCCCTTCTTGCAGCCTGAGAAGCAGACAAATAGAAAACAGCATTTGTTCAGCATGCCTCAGCCATGAGGAACCACACAAAGGGTTCAATGGCCCTGCCTCAGAATCATTACTCCTTGTAATTCACTCCTGAGCACTGCCACTCAACTGTATTCAGTCCCCTGCAGTGTACATGGAACAAATTGTTATCCTGATCCCGACCCTCCGTGTCATGCTTCAAAAGAAGACAGGGGAACCAAAGAAAATGCAACAATGCAAATAGCTGATGATACCGATTTCACATTTGGTTCCTTTGTCAGAGTTAAGAGTAGGAGTCACACAGATGTTTATCCTTTACTACTTCCAAAGAGATACATAAAGAAAGAACACAAGGCAAAGCCGGATCAGAACTGCACTGAAAAACCATCAGGATTCCCTCGGAATGCAAATTTCGAGCAAAGGATAGCTGGGAAATCTGGGTTAGTCACCTTCTGGCCTGGGGACTCTTTCACATGGTAGCTCCCGTTCAGTCTCAAGCTGTGACTCCGTCGGTGGCTCACAGTAGCCTGAATCTAAGCTTAGGCCTGAGCTTCTCCCTGTGGGGACCTTGCTTCTGACTGTGCTGGCATCTCCTAATTCAGGCTGCGACTCAGGGGCGGAGAGAGGCAGCTGGGGCTCCTGCAAGAGATGTGGGGCCCTTGCTCCATCCCCAGATTCCATGGTGTTCGTTTCAATGGCGGTGGCCGCGGCGGAAGCAGAGCCAACTGTAGCACAGCTATTCCTGACCGGAGGCTCTTGTTTTTCTGAAGACAGAAGAGGCAGGCCTTGCTCGGATGGCATCCTACCCACCTGGAAAGGTGGTTGGAACACACTGACGGAGTACCTGAGAAGGAGCAGTAGACCAGCTGATCAGAATGCAGTCTTACAACACCTTCTCTCTACCCTTCTCCTCCCCCACCCACCCTCAAAACAGTTTGTCCTGCAAAAGCAATGAGACCAGCCTCGCCGCCCAAGCCTACAAATCAGCCAGACAAGCACCGATGTCCAAGAATACTGCTGGGGCACCCAGATATTTTACCTTGCGTAGCCTTCCAAAAGCTGAGCTAATCGTGAGTAGGTGAGGCGGGACTCGGGTATGCTGATAAGAAAGGGGAAGCCAATATTCTCCGGGCGGCACAAGGTTTTGTGGTTGGACCAGTGCGTTCTCTGACACACTCTGAAAACCAAGATACAACAGGTCTCCCATGGGGAAACAAACGACTCTCTTCCCATCCTCCCCCCCCCACAGTCGAGAAGAAAAAGGGGTCTCTCTCTCCGGGTTTGAGAGCAAGCCAGAGGGCAACTCACACATTGCAGTAGCCGACCCGATAGCACCGAGTGCAGCGCTTCAACTTCTCTTCCTCCGACTGCTGCTTTTTCTGACAGGCGGCACATTTGGTGATGGGAATGCTGGGCACCTGAGGGCGCTAAGAAAAGACGGCCCACGTGGTTAAGTCAAAGCAGCAATGATCTCAGGTGGACACACAGGCCGTCCTCCGAGTGATCAGCCAGCAAACTGTTTGGACTTACGAGGGCACTGAACGAAGGGACTTGGGAACAAAATTCAGGCACTCGGCAGCCAGTTCGCAGATGACCAACAGTTGCAGCATCTCACGGTCACATGATCGCCATTTACGACCTTCCCTGCCAGCTTCCCACAAGCAAAGGCAGTGGGGAAGGTTGCAAATCAATTGGCCTTTCTTCCCTCATTTGCATCACACCTTCCTTGCCCCCTTCACTCACGTAAGCCCTGCAACCTCCTTCCCTCACCTTCCTGCGCTCGCACACAAGTGTAAACACCAGTGCTTTCCTTCCCAGGTTCCCCTGTGCTTGCACATAAGCATAGCCCCACCCACATCCTCTTTCCCCGGATCCTCCGTGCCCTCACGCATCCCACACCCTCCTTCCAAAGCTTTCTGCACTTGTGCACACACATGCATCATTCTTTCCCTGGCTTGCCCGCATGCTACACTGCAGCCACTTCCTTTCCCAACACATATGTAGCCTCGACTGGGCTTTCCTAAACCTCCCCCGCCCCACTGCGTGCTCCTCACCAGGTCTCAATCCATCATGTCTTGGGTTACTTACCTTGACAACTGGGACTGTCTGTGGAAGCTGAGTGACGTGTTTTATGACTGCATTGCTTTGCAATGGCAATCTGGGTGTGTGTGTGCCTCAATTCCAGCTGTAACTCAAGGACTACCTGCGCAAGCTTTGCAGAAAGGGACCTGCCCTGATCTCGACCCTCCTATGCACTTGAAGAAGCTTGTTCTTCTGCTGGTTCAAAAACTGCAACCCTTCCTGACTTACATTCTACTGGGGCCACTCACTTGTTGAACCTGCAGCTCCACCACTCGCTCCTTAGCCAGCTCTGGAGAGAGCACCTCAAAGCACAGCAGAAGATCGGCGGGAGAGACGGCGTCCAATGACTGGGAAGGCAGGAACACGCGGTGGAAGTGGTTTTTGATCACCTGATGAAAGAGAAAAGAATTGGAGTCCTGGCATATCCTTCCATGCTCCCCTCCCCCCACACACACATTTTCACCAAATAGTTTGCCTGAAAACCTGGCCATCCCAAGAAGTTGCATGGGTAATACCATAGATGGCTGCACAGAAGACTTCTTAAAAATTGTAAACCGCCCAGTCACTTAGACAGTGAGAGGGGTGGTGTATAAATTTGATTAAATAAATAAAAAATAAAAGTGAAAGTATAACAACAGTCATTATCATAAAAACTGTGGCTGCCCTGAACAGCAAATACATGTCTGACCTGCCTGGGAACTGCTTAACTGGCCATTTTCAAGTAGAAGGCTGAGCTAAAGACTACGCTAATCTGACTCCATATCTTATACAGTTGGTGTGGCAATGTGGTAGGGTTCGGCTCAGATTTCTATCTGCCCCCTTTCGTGGGTATTACTTTCCATCCCCTCTGGTGGTATTCCGTTTCTTTTCTCTTGGGTGGTTACTGTGCCGTACCCGCTGAGCATGCAAAGTCCTACATTAGTAGTACGTTGGCTAGCAATGCAAAGCCTGCTGGTGAACATATGTACTCATTAGGGTTATACAGATGCCCGCAGGAGTCTTGTTCTTGCTTCCAATAAACGGAAGTTCATAGGGAGCACTGCTGAGAAGGCAGCTTGTGTTGGCCGAGATTTCTATTTTGCTTCAAGCACTTTTATTCCCAGAGGCCCGAGACCATCACCTGATGTACCTTCCACAATGTATTATCTACTCTGTTTTTGAGGGGTTTTTTTTGTACTTCTGTAAAATGTAATTTTCCCCCTCAGGGTGATATTGCCCCTTCACATAAGATTTCACAACATAAGACGATGAGTTTAGCATTAATATGCAACACTGTGTTTCTGGCAGTGCTTGGGAAGTGGAGAGAAACCAGGAGATGTGATAGGCAGAGTCTGCTTGCTGTTTACTAAATGGTAAAGGGAGGTTAATTCCTATTCAGTCCTTTTCTTAAGGACAGATTCTAGGATATCCAACTATGACATTTCAAAAGTTTGTTTTTCCTTAGATCATAAATATACTTCCAGTTTTTATTCTCTTTTCCTTATTTTAAAATAATACCATATATGGATCCATGTAACTACATCCAGGACTTTTGAAATTCATTGCATATACCGTATCAATACATCATGTCCAAACTTATAAGTACAATAGAAGAATGAGAAAAGCTAACAAGTTTTAGTTATAATAAGGGAAATGCAACCTACTTTTATTTGACGATTTCATCTTATAATCAGACTCCAATAAAAGTTAAGCAACAGGACAAAGCATGAATTGATCAGGGCAGCCTTTGCTACCCTATGTAATTTCAGGTCACCTTAGAAAGTAAGAAAGATCTGTGCATTTAGGTCCTAACCACAAGCCCATGACCATCTTAACAACAGGTGGAGGCAGCCGGTTACTGAAACCAATGAGGTAGCTTGAATTCTAGAGACTACTTGTCAGTCAGATTACTAGATCTCATGAAACATTAATGGATTTTGAGGACATGCTCATGTCATCATCAATTAGATAACTGGGACACATGCTGGGAAAAGCATGGCATCCAGAGCAAGAAAAAACCCTGGAGTCTCTCTGATTACCAGGAAGACTCAATTCATCCACAGCCCAGCCGCCTGATGTTGTTAGGACGTCTACATCTTGGCAATGAGAAAAGCACAGAAGAGAGCAAATAGCCTGCACTGCACTCAACTCAAATAGCTTCAATGGAGAGCCATCTGCCATCAATACACTAAATAAATACTGGATTACGGCAATGTCCGGTACAGCAGCGGTGCCCCCACCCTTTTGGGCACCAGGGACCAGTTCCATGGAGAGATTTTGCCATGGACCGGAAGGGGTGTGGTTTCACATGCTGCCTGCATTCCATAGATGGGGTTTTGCTTGTTTGTGCAGCCCAGTTTCTGGCATGTCGCAGCCTGGTGCCAGTCCAGACTGGGAGTTGGGGACCCCTGCTCTACAGGAGGCTGCCCTTGAAGACCACCCAGAAACTTTAACTGATCCAGAATGCAGCAGCACGCATAGTAATATGTGTGCGCGCGCATACACACCCACACCAGGGTTGCCCATGTAACTGTTGTGCAAGAGACAATGACTTCCAGTTTCTTTCCAGGTACAATTCCAGGCTGTCCTATATGAGGACCCAGATTGATGGGGGGGCAATATGCTGACTCTGTAAACCACTTAGAGAGGATTGTAAAGCATTGTGAAGCGGTATATAAGTCTAAGTGCTATTGCTACATGGTACAGGATCTCTATGGGCCTGCCTTTCCCTAAAGACATTTACCCGCCCTACCATCTCTAGGCACATCTACCCCATCAGATGAGGGGCACACTCCCAGTCCTGGCCCTTAAATACTGCCATCTGAGGGGAGCTAGGAAGCCACTGTTTCTATGGCAGCCTCTGCCCTATGGAACCTTCTTCCCCCTGAGGTTCAGCAGGCCTCCACCCTTTTAGCTTTCCATAAGGCTTTGAAAAACTCCCCCCCCCCAAAGCATTAGGAGAAAATTAGGTAATTGCACATTAAAACTTTGATTTGGTGCCTTTTCTGGTTTTTAATGTTTTAATGGGCTTAGCGTTGTATAGTTTTAATATGATTTTAAACATGTTCTAATCTTTGACTGGGAGCTGCCCAGAGTTGGTTGCAAAATGGGTAGCTATATACATGCTTTAATTAAATAAATATGTCCATCACCTCAGTCAAGCGCAGGTTCTCAGAATTCACTCGCACACTATGGGATACGGAGTCTAGCACTTCCATGGCAGTAGAATTCTCCTTGCTGATGCTCACAAGGAACTATTGGGAGAGAGCATATAATATTAGGCAAATCAGTATATGGAGCCATGCCAGGGATTCCCCCAATTCCACCGCCCACATCTTATTTTTCAAAGCGATAATTTTGTAACACTATGCCCCCTTAATCTGTTTCTTCACTGCCAGTTGATTTCACCTCTGACAACTACCATTCCAAGGAACAGAGTCTTTTTCATATGAAATGCCATTACAGTACTCCAGGCCTACTGATGGCAAAGTTGAGTGGCTTCCATAGCATGACACAGCCCATTCTTGCTTTCTGTGTTATTAAACTGTCTTATGGGGAATACAGCACAAAAGGAAGGAGACATGATATGGGGAGAATTGGGGAAGACACAGCTGCATCTTAACCTTTGTCTCTCCTTGCCTGCTAAACCTACTTTCCTTCTTTCATCCCCTAGCAGTGACAGTAAAGGTAGATGGGAATTCAGTTTTCCATTCTAGTGACACTTTGTTAGCTACACTGGCCATAATCATGGTGCCAACTTTGGCCAACACATTCTTCCCCTAAATTGCTATTTCTTTGTTTTGGTATGATTTCTTTGCAGTTACCACTGCTCACGTTGGCTCTCCAGATACTCGCTGAGGACACAACTTTATCCACCACTAGTATAGTGTCTGCTTTTGCTATAGCTGTACTCATACAACACACTGCCTGTTTGTTATTTCCCATAAACTTTGAAATATCTTCCTCAATTGTTTTTATTATAATTTATTAATTTTACAAAACCTTATCAAAGAAAAGACAAAAGCGAAGAAAAAGGGGAGGAAAGAAAAAAAAATAGGATATTCATAAGCACCATACCTTTGGGGCAAAATGTAAAAATAACTATAATTTATAGTTACCTATTAAAATATATCAATTACAGTATTAAAGGCCAGTATAAAAAGTAGGTTAATGTACAATAATTAATAACTAGAAAATATTACTCTCTTAGTTATAAACTGAGATTCAACATAACAATAATTTCTGCCTAATCTGGAAAATATGGCAAGTTTTAATAAAGTATTAAAAATTGAGTATTCAAATTTTATTGGGGAAAAAACAAACTTTGGCTGTGATACCATGTCATTTATAAGATTAGAATTCAAAAATAGCTTCCACAATTTATTAACTTCTTCCGATTTTTTAATATATGAAATTTATTATAATATAATTGTCTCATACCATAATTAGCTATTCCTTTCTGGAAAAGTTTGTTCATAATTTCCAATAAGAAACATAAAAAATCCTATTACTATGTTCAAATCTAGTTTTATTAGTGGGAACATTAGGTTTAATAATATAAGAAAATAGTAGGCTGGAAAGAGAAAGCCATATAAGTTGTTTTCTAATATTTTTGAGCTTTACAATATGAAAAAATTATTTTATTATTTAACTACTTAATTTCACAATCAATACCTGAGTAATATACCCTTGCCAGAACATCTTGCACCAATTTCCTCCGTGTAACATTAATCATAAATGTGACATTTTTTCCTATCACTTATATTCTCATTTTGCATTTCAATTTTCAAGAGCAGGGGTGGGCAATTGTGGCTCTTTCATGATTTGTGGACTTCAAATCCCAGAATCCCTGGACAAGGCAACCTAAATAAAATGGAGGGAACATTTTGAAGTGTAAGGGTTCCTTACACTTACACCTCACAATGTTTTCTCCATTTTATTTAGGTTGCCTTGCCCAGGAATTCTGGGATTTGAAGTCCACAGGTCATAAAAGAGCCATAGTTACCCACCCCTGGCTTAACACTTATACTTACACCTCAAAACATTTCCTCCATTTTATTTAGGTTAACTTGCCCAGGGATTCTGGGATTTGAAGTCCACAAGTCTTAAAAGAGCCACAATTGCCCACCCCTGGACTAGACTAAATAGAAGACCTCCAGGGTATTTTCCAGGCCTAAGAGTCTATGAATTAATAAACTAAATTACCAGTCAAGGGACAATTCTTGAATATAATAAGGGGATGCAATGTTTCCAGATACATTTTACGTGAAAAATAGACTTTTAAATGTTCCAGTGTAGAAATGGAGAGATAATTCTGCCCCATTGCAATGTAGTTCAAATTCATAATTTCTCATCATTTAATCCTGTTATTAACTTACTTTAGACAAGATCAATTATATTTTAGCAATAAGAGCCCAGAGTTGGGATGTGAGCATTAAAAATAAATCAAGGACACAATGAAAATGCATTACTGTTTGCCTTGGTCTTTTTACTGTCCCTTGGATTTCTTTTAAATTCAGCAGTAGTAAAAGTGAAAACTGTCCAGATGTTTTAAACATTGGTATAACCTCTTGAGAGCCAATGACATCAGGCTAGAAAACAGGATACTGTCGAGTCTACCTTAGGCACAAGTCCACCTTGGCCCAGTAACATTCTCTCAGCCCTAGGAAGGAGGCAATGGCAAAACTATTTCTGAAAAAAAGCTTGCCAAGAAAACTGCAGGGACTTCTCCAGGTGGTCTCTGAGATTAGAGCATAATGGGGAAAAATATACTCTAGAATAGCGGTTCTCAAAATGTGATCTGTGGATCCTTCAGAGTCCCTCAGTACCTTCCAAGGGATCTACAAACTCAAATATTTTAAAATTTTTCAGTTTCCATTTCCAATATAGTTAACGTTGATAGATGTAAAGCAAAGTTCTAGGAACTTAAAGTAATTTCACCTGTTTTCTGATAAATTTAGTCAATGCCACTCCAATAAAGTAACAGTTTGCAACTCATCCATATAACAGTGGCTCAACTATAGTCCCGATTAACTCCTCCTATTTGGATTTTTTAGAATATTTTCTTCCAGGAGTTTGGAACCCCTCAATCATTTTTAAGAAAGTAAAGAAGTCCTGAGATCAAAATGTTTAAGAACTGCTGTTCTGGATAATCAATGGCTATTCATATAGGACAGATAACCCAGAGAAAAGTGCTACTTTTCATATATATGAGATACTTGTAGTAATATGTTTATTACCTTTTTCTATTACCTTTGCAATTCACCTGTTAGAAACAGAAGAGCATCATGTATAACCAGTATAACATTTAGATCTTGAAATCCTCAGGACATACCCGGAGTGCTATATTTCTCTTTATGATGGGAGCTTCATCATTTACTGGTATAATAGTCACAAATATGATCTGAGGTAAGCTTTGCTTCCATAGTTGTGTGCAGTTTGCAACAATGGTAAAATTGTCGCGTAGCTGTTCACTGTCATCATGAACATAGAAGATCAAACCTTGTTCTACCTAAAACAAGATAGTCACAAAATTTAAAATGCATCCAATTTAAAAAATTAAACCATAAGCATGTAATCACTCCAGTTGTTGAACTAGTGTTACTAAACCTAAGCACGTTATTTTTCTCTTTGAATTACCTGCTATATTATATAGAATAATGGGGATAGTAGAGTTTTCCAAAATAGGGAAGTTGTTGAAGTCTGAAGTCCAAAAATAGAAAAGCTCAGGAAGCTTTAATTGTTCTCTGATATACGATTTCAAAATTTAATTATAAAATTAAAGCCAGAAATATATTTAGAATAACTTTACCTGTTTTATGGTAAATTTAGTCAATGCCATTCCAAAAAAATGAGAGTTTGCAATTCGCCCATGTTTTGGTGGCTCAACTAGACCGAAGTCACAATTAACTTCTGCAAAGTGGCTATCAGAAATTTTTATAATATCTTCTTTAAGGACTTTTGAACCCCCTTCAGCAATTGTGAAGTTGTATACTTCTAGTGGGATCAGCTTTGGAATGATGTCCACAGTCATTTCTATTCCATTGACTGTCTGGATGCCATTGGTCACATCCAAGGCAAAATGATCTTGCAGTTGGTTGGAGATCGTCTGTATGTACTGGATAATACCATCATTGATGTCTTGTTGAGTAAAAGACAGAAGTGGATTTACTTCTGCTCCAAGGTAGTTTTCTTTTGATATAAACTTCCAAAGATAGCCATAGACAGGAGGTGACCTTATTTTGAATTCTATCTCAGATGGCAAGCTCTTTTCATGCACAACCTTAAAAAAATATAAGACCAGGTCATTAAGGACATAAAGATAAGCGCTGTTTCTCTAAATACAGCTTTTTATATTTAATCTTTAATAATAATAGCATTGAACATTCTGATGGTTTAGCTATGTCCCTGCAGGACTAAATGGCCTCCAAACTCTTTCGATCTCTCTTTCTACCTATGTGTCTTTTTTGAATGTCCCACTCACGTTTTGTGACACCACTACCAAAAATTGGTGGCACGGTTTGTCATTTTGAGATGGGAAGCGCACAAAACCTTTACTATTAAATAAGTTTTTTAAAAAAATAAGTTTAAAAGAATTCTTGGTGCTCTCTGAGTTTGCTTAGAAACATTTCATTACTCAACTAGGTAATACGATCAGTGCAAGAGAGTGTGGAGTTTGCTGTTTAGTTCCTCATTGGAAGTCGCTTGATTGAAGTATTGTTTTCTGCCTGATTATTTGATCACAAACAGAAGCTTCTTAACGACTTGAATGTTATTAATCAAACACATAAATATATTTATATACTGCTCCTTAGATTAATAATCTCAAAAATAGCTTTCAATAAAATCAGCAATTAGGTAAATAATAAACAATAAATATAATTTCAGTAAAATGTATTCATTAACAAAGTTAAGGAAAAGAAAATACACAGATGCTCTTCCAAGATTCAGAGTTAGAAGGCTCAAATGAAGAAATTTTCTGAAATCTCTTACTGAAATCAAAGAAACACAATACAAAAAATATTTAAAACATTTGCTATAAATTACTAGATAACTTCATCTTACCAGCAATTTTCCATTACTGATTTGAACAGCTTTCCCTTCTTCAACCAAAAGGCTGTTGTTATGTAGGATCACTGGTGGACGCTGATGACTTTCCAAATATATCTGTATGTTCATTTCAGCATCCAAGTGGAGGTCTTTAGCATAAACAGTGAAGTTCAATGTGTCAATCAAATTATTGCTATCATCATGTCTATAAGTCACATGTTCCATTTTGAGATCATGCTGAGTAAAAGTGGCCAGTGCTAAATTATTAACAAAGATTTGTCCGTACTTCGGAGAGAAAAATATCTCAAATCTAATTTCATGATCACTTCTAATATCTTGATTTGTGGAAGCGCTTAGGTTAGTGGTGGTAATTACTGCTTCTTTTCCTTTTTGGATCAATAATCCTGTATTGTTTGCTAGAAGGACATATGGTTCAGAAGCACTTACGTCTAGCAATGATGACGTATAATGTTTTCCATCAGTTACAAATAGCACAAAACGACCATAAGTTGCACCTCGATGAACAAAGAGGACTTGCTTTTGTATAAGGTCCTCTTGCTTGAACTGATACAGTCTATATGATGTTTCATTGACAAAAACCAAGTCTCCATTAGGAATGCCACGCCTGGTGTATAACAACTGATTATCATCAAAATCCGTATCAGGATCATGATAGCAAAGATCATCCAAAGTCAACAGTTTTCTTCCATTCTTAACAACGTGGAATACCTTATCCACTACTCGTACTGGTTTTTCATCATTTTTCAGGTGGATAGAAATATTAAATATGATCCCTATTGATAATGGGAACTTTGTTTCTAAATCCTGTTCTCCAAATTTTATGGCAGTTGCAGTGATATGAATTTCATCACACTGTGTCTCTGAGTCATCATGTATATACATAAGACGTTCTCTATATATATCCTGATTAGTGAAACTGCTAAGATTGTTGTTACTTGCTGGGGAATCAGAAAAATTAATAAGCATTAATTTCCCATGTTGAGGACTTTTTGTAACCTTATACTCAACAGTCATATTACTGAAGGTCTGCACAAACAATTCTGATTTTGTTATCAGTGATCCTTCACCTTCAATAACAGTAAGACCATTGTTTATCAAAATAATGTTTTGTGGGTTTGTTTTGATATTGATTTTGAAATCATAGATATTTGATACCACATACTGGGTACTAATAAAGAATCGAAATGAATCAAGACTTTCTTCATTGGACTTCCTGTATAATTGATATTCTACTTTACAATCGGAAATATTCTGTTGGCTGAAACTGGAATTTATTTGCAGTGGGACATTATCAAGCAGAATTCTTCCTTTCTCAGGTAAGGATTGCAGCTTATAAAGAAATTCATTTTCTGACAGGTCTATTTGTGGTATCACCGCAAGAAGATTATTAGAATTAAGATACTCTCTATCCGATTTATCAATAACTAATGGTGCATATTTCAATAAATTATAAGTCAGCCATTTTACTCTAACAGGAAACAGAAACTCTTGGCTTATATTGCTACCGATGATCATTTTAAACTTAAAATGTTCGTGGACATTATCTTGCTGAATTGCTTTGAAGGTAGAAAGATACCTCACACGACCACGTTCAATGGATCGTTGAGAAAAAGTATTTGTTTTTTTCCATTCTCGACCAGTATGCCTCCTCTGAATTTCTCCAAAAAAGGGTTCTTCTGTGATTTCATATCTTATCTCCAGCTCTTGTTGAAAATCATTTATTTCTGTGGCCAAATGGCTGAGTGTTATCAACACTGTGGTCCCTTGCACCACATCAACTCCCGTGTTGTTGACTAATTTATAATCCAGGGGTACAGCCATGACACGCAACACGACTGTGTTGCTAACTTTCTCCCCATCGCTTGCTCGCAGAACAATCCTGGAATTCTGAACTCCAGTATGGACGAAGAAAACATTGCCATGTTGTAAATCCTCATAGGAAAAGGTAGTAATTGTTTTCCCAGGACTCTTGGAATTTTCTAGAAAACCTGCATCTGCATTTGAATTTCCAAGGACTGTAATACTAAGATCGGCAGCATTTGTGTCGTTGTCCACAACATTTACCAAATCTATTCCCAGGCATTTCTTGGAGTGTTCTAAGAGAAGAAGTAAGTTTCCGTTTGGAAATATGAGTTCTGGAGCATCATTTACTGGTCTCACTGCAATAGTAAACATAGATTCATCGTTTCCTTGGAGATACAGAGGCATCTTCCTTTTACTGCTAGTAGAAACAGAGAAAGTGAAATAATCGTAGCTTTCTTCAGAACCATCATGAACATATAAAACTCTGCCTTGCCACAAATCTAGCATACTAAATGTGAAGTCTTCTTGCTTTGACCCAACATTCAACTTCAACTGGCCATAAGAAGGGGGATGTTTAATTCTAAAAAGAATTTGCGACTGACGAATCCCCAGTGCTTTGAAGTCCACATTGACTTTAATGTGCTTAGATCCAAGAAATGCTTTCCCACCTTCTGGCACAATCAAGTCGTTGACAAATAAAAAATGGTCATGACTTTCTTTCCTAAGCAGTTTAGGAGCGACAGTGCCAACAACAGAAACGGGAGAGTCTGTTCTCACAGCCTGCTTTTCTGGTGCAAAATTAGGTGTTGTGCATCCTACTGAAATATCCTTAGTCACTAGAACATTTTTCAAGGAATATTTTTGGGAACCAATTACCAAATCTTTCAAGCAGCCTCTGAAAGATCCCCCTTCTCCATATCTTCCAGAAACCGAAGCTAACCTTCGTTTTAGCACTTCCGCCCGGAGTGCATCGTTTATTCCACCGACATATAAAGCCCCTTTAAGAACAGGAAGCCTACTATGAGAAGGCAATGGAGTTTTCACAGTTTCCTTTCCTAGAGTGAGTTCAACGTATTTTATGGAAAATTTTAGTCCGATAACATGCCACTGGTTATCATTGACAGGGCTAAGAGAAGAAAGTTCAAGTCTATTTTTACCCATGCTAATGTGAGTTTTAATGAGACCATTTTCAATTTCCATTGCAACAAAGTCTCCTAGGGGACCATAACTGTAGATCAGCAATCCCCTCTGAGCTGCAGTTTGCACTGAATATTCCAAGATGCCTCCTGCTTGGACATTCCAAAGAGGAAATGAAGCATAGGATTTGGAACTAAAAAAACTTAGGGGTTCTTCTTCCCCTGCAAAAAATTCATTGCTACAGGTCAGTGATACTTCGTGAATGTTTTTATTTCTTGCAGAAAATTTCAGGGAGGTTAAGATATCATGTCTGTTAAACATCACATCATTAATACATCCTCGGAAATTAATTGGTACACTATTAAGATAGTGGACATGCAGGGTACCTCTCCCACCAATATAGAGACCATGTTCAATGTTTAGTTCAAATACTAGGAAATCTGGCACGATTGTACTAGTTTGATAATTTTTATCAATCGCTAGAGTAATGTTTTCTCTTTCATGATGTATTTCAAGAAGATGCCACTCTAAATCATCAAGTTGTGAGTGCAACTGGGAACGGAGGATCTGTTCATTTGTGTGAAAGTTGATCCTCGCCTGTAAAATTATAAATAAAATCAAATTATCGAGGAACAGAGAAAATGTAAAATACAACTCTCAATACAGAATAAGCTATTGCTTTCCATTTCACCCAAAGGCTAAAAAGTGGTATATTCAAAAAAGCTGGGATTAAACCACAATTTGAGGATTTTAAACCATGGTTTGTTGAATAAGTCACAATTTTCTTATACATATATAATACTAAACCACTATAGCAAGGCTGATACATCAAAGTATGTGAGCTACTGTGAGCTACTTGTCACAGGCAATTCAGACCCTAAACCAAACCACAACAAACCCAGGACTATAAAGTATTCCTAATCTATCTCTCTCAACCACTCCCTAACTTATTCTCCCTCCCTGTCTATCCTATTCTCTTGCCCTACTACCTATGGTCGCGAGTGGTCACATACACATTTCACTGCATTTTGTACCATGTATGTCTGTGCATGTGATGAATAAAATTTGATTTGATTTGATTTGAAGTAAACCCCAAATAATCCAAATAGGCAGTAAGCAAAATGATCAGATTCATAATCATAGGCAATCCAGGTAGATAATCTGTACAAAAACCATTTAGTTCAGGAGTGATTTTAGTTTGTTCAAAACCAAAATGGAACATGTGTCTAACCATTAGTTAGTTAGGTCTAACTAATGCAGTCACACTAAATTATAATGTGAACGTTAAAATTAATGTGATAACATCTAAAATTACAACAAAATGATACCTGTAATTTAAATGAATTACAGTTAAATAGAAAACAATGTGAAAAATTGACAGGGTCTGATAGGTTTTCTGGCCATTGCATAAAACTTTAGCTACCTGCACTGTAAGAAAAAAGGCAGTTTGTGAACAATACCCAGCCGTGGGCTGACTCTGGGCAACCAGGGTATCTACTAATCAAAGGTAAGATGACTCTGGTTCAAATGCCTCCATCAAAGCAGCAATGAAGAACAATGTAGTTTCCATCTCTCTGGAGTCACAAGGACAGATGGACCCTTTCAGGCAATGATACTTTTTATATTTACCATCCAATACGGCAGAGGGCAACGCATGACACTGGGCAAGAGAGAAAGCTGGGTGTTTCTAGTTGGCAGCATTGCCAATATGTTTGATATCTATTGGTACAAGAAGACAGCAGCCTTTCCTAGATCTGCTTGCAGCTCCCTATCCTTTATCCTTTGTTTCCAGAATTGTTTCACCTGATCTTATTCCATCTTAAGACCAGAAGAGGGAGAGTAGCCTAGATTTAAAAAAAATTAGATTCAACAGCCTTGATCCACGTGGATTGAAAAACTATCCTGAAGAACTAATGGTGCTAGTCCTTGAAGACAGAATTTAAGCTTCAACCAAAGGTTTATAAGAAGATAGACACACTCTTGACCCAACTTCTATCATACTTGTCTCCAGTCCTAGATATGTGTTTGAGACACATCTGCAGGGCTGCTCTAATGAATTAGATTGTACCCTCTCCAAGTGAAACAAGAAACTGGAAGGTCAATCAGAAAAATTGAGCTAAGTCTAAGTCTGAAAGAACTGAGGTGCAACTTGTACCCTTCCTTAAATCCCAAAAATTTGAAGATAACGTTGGCAGATCTTAGTGGAGTGCATGATTAGTCTTAAATTCATGAAGTCATTTGTTCTATTCTATTGTTCCATAAACGGAGCTTCGGGGAGATTTGGCAAAAGCCATAATCTTGGTTTTCTGATTGTTGCACCATTGGATCAATGTTCTTTTAAGGTCTATTAGTGTTCAGAAAATAACTACAGTGTCATTTGCACATATCAGCAGGGCAATGCTGTGATTCCCTGGTTTATGGGAATAACATAGCAGTGTTAAACAAAACGAGGCTTGCATGAACCATAAAAATATTTAGCTGTTAAAAAGAGAGTGGGAGAAGGATCAGATCTAGCATAAATTACCTCTGCAAATTTTATAATCTTACCTGTATATTTCCAGAATTTAATTCCACCAAAAAATAATCTTCCTTTCCAGAAGCAAGAAAAAGCAATCCATCAGGTCTACTTGTCTGAAAACGTAATTTCAGTGATATTTCAGACAGTGTTTCAGCAACCTTTAATTGTATGTAGCTTTCACCATAAAATGATGCTAAAAAGCAAAATAAGTTACTGTAACTTCATAGTAAAAATAGTTTTATCAACATTACATAAATAAAGTATTTGGTCATTGAGGCAATAACAGAAAACACTATCCACCATCTTGTATCTCGTATGAGGTTCTTATGGCCCCCTAGACTGGCTCTTATACTACAATTCAAAGCCTTGTGATTGAGATACATTAGTTAACTGAAGAGCTCCAGGAGATGAGAAAAATCAGAAGACACACCTGAAGCACCTTTGCAGGAAAACTAGAAGTGATTCTGATCAATACAGATGAGCATCTATACCAGGAATTACCTTATAGCGATAAGAGTGGCCAAACATCAATATTTCTATGCCCTTACAGATCTGTCTAAAGCTATCCAGCAGCCTTGTTTAGGATATTCTAATCCTTGTTGAACAGGGAGGGCCCAGGATCATCTACAGTGTCTTTGTGAGGAAACATTTATAGGGCCTTCATGATGAATCATCTATAGGGCCTTTGTGAGGAATCTACATGGCCTTTGTGAGGAATGTTCAGGCTATCTGGCAGATAAAGTCACTCAGACCTGCTGAATTGGATGCTAAGTATAAAAGCCTAGCCAAGTGCCTATACCTGGATTTGTGGTGCAATTATTAGTTTGAACCCCCGGTTCCTCAAGAAGTGGACAGCCAGACCCCTATTAGGTCATTAAAGTAGTCAGAGAAGTGACTTGCAGTTGAGTCCATCCTAAAAGTGTGACCTCTTTGAGGGAGAAGGTGGTACTCCTCCTACTTAAGGATATTATTGTTGTATCTCAAGAGACCTTCCTTGGATTGTGTCCTCCTGTCTCTAACCTTCCTCTTTAGGGAAGAAAAGGTGGTCAGCCTACAATTGATAAGAACTTTGGAGGATGTGGATTATGCAAACCCATCTCATTCAGTTTTCAAGCCAAAATTTAGTATGGAGACAGACTTGCTTATGTGGCACAGTTGGAGTGGATGTGGTGCTCCTTGATCTATCAATAGCTTCTGATACTGTCAACCACAGTATTCTTCAGAGCTGCTCTGGGCCTTGGACATAGGTTTTTAAAATGGTTCCTTTCTGCAGGGCCACTTTCAGTCAGTAGAAATGTCACACCTCTTTTGTGGAATGCCACAGAGGTCAACACTTTCTCCCCTTTTATTCAATATCTACCAGAATCTTCTGGATGAGGATTAGCAATTTGGGGTTTGGTATTATATATCTGGCTTCCAGGATGGGCTCCTGAGGCTATAGGGGTTTCCTAGTGGATGCAGGATTTGTAGATTTGGATGGGAAGAAGAAATCATCTACAGAGACCATTTGGACATGAATATTTAACCTTGGATGGGATAGCACATCCTCACTGAAGAGTGGTAAACAATTTGGACTCTTCCTGGATTCACAATTCTTGCTTTTGAGTAGGAAGCAGTTGTGGCCAGGAATGCATAGCTTCATCTGGTGCCCCAGTTACAACATTTCTTAGATCAGGAGATCCTTCAGACTATGTTCAACTATTACAACATAGCATGCATGAGACTGCCCTTCAAGACTACTCAGAAGCTTCAACTGATCCAGAATGGAGTGACAGGTATTCCTCAATATGCCTATGCAACACCTCTGTTTTGTAAGCTGGGTTGTCACTTTGCTTCTTGGGTGTGATTCAAAATGCTGATTATGATCTATAAAACACTGCATATCCCGGGTGCGTGGGAATCAGCAAGATATTTAAATTTAATTTGACATTTAAATGACCTGCTCTTCCTAAAACATAGAATAGCTTTCTTTAGAGCCAAATTTAACATTCTCCCCTCAGCACTCCTCCAGGGCAGGTATAAGAGAACCCCAATAGCAAAAGGGTATATATATGTGGAAAAGGAAAAGCTGAAGATATAGCATGTTTTATTGCATCGTGAGTGATATAGAGTCTATAGGTCAAGGTACATTTTACCCTTATTAGAAAGACTACCTGGGAGGGCAGACAATTTTTGGGGTGCCTCAGGGGTCGGTTCTCTCTCCCCTGCTATTTAATATCTATATGAAGCCACTGGGTGAGATCATCCGTGGTTTTTGGGTGAGTTTCCATCAGTATGCGGATGACACTCAGCTGTTCATCTCCACCCCAAACCACCCCAGTGAGGCTGTTGAAGTGATGGGCCGGTGCCTGGAGGCCGTGCGGAGTTGGATGGGGTCTAACAGACTTCAGCTCAACC
>JAEANM010000047.1:0-54510 GCA_017656035.1 Myanophis thanlyinensis | reverse complement strand
CAGCCAGCAGAGCTGGCTGGGGAATTCTGGGAGTTGAAGTCCACCTCTCTTCCAGCAGCTGAGGTTGAGAAACACTGTATTAGAACAATATGACCATACAAGGCCCAGCTGCATCTGTTTATATGGCCCCCACAATTAGCCACTCTTAGAATCCCAGAGCTGTAACGGACCACCAAGGCTATCTAATTCAAACCCTTGTTCACTGCACTAAAGCATATTTGAGAACTGACCTCCACCTCAACCAAGAGAGAACTCATCACACAGCCTATTCCACTGGCTGACAGCTCCTAGAGTCAGGAATTCTTCCTTATCTCTAGCCTCAACCTTGTAATTTTACCCCATGCTGGCTGGGGAATTCTGGGATTTGAAATCCACACATCTTAACATTGCCAAGTCTGAAACACACCAATCTGGGTTTCTATGTTCTTCCCGTCAATTTAGCTCAGGGTAGCTGTTTATCCAGCAGAGTTGGAAGGGACCTTGGAGGTCTTCTAGTCCAACCCTCTTCCTGCTCAGGCAGGAAACCCTATACCATTTCAGACAAATGGTTGTCTTCTTAAACACTTCCAGTGTTTCACACTGGTGGCTCATGCTTAACTTGTGGTTGACAAGGACACCCAGATTTGTTTCAGAGATACTACTGCCAAGCAAGGTCTGTCAAGAGTTTATTGTCAGGGTTCCACACAACATCAGAAAGCCCGGGAATTTTAGATTAAGGATTTCTCCAGACCATACCAGAACAATGTCTTCAATAAAATCTTATTCCTTGGACTTTGTCTTTTTGGAGTTCTGATTGCATTGCTGATGTTGTGTGGAACCCTGACATTTATATTTGTACCTTACATGTTTTTCTATCAAATGCAGAATTTTATATTTCTCCCATTTAAATTAATTTCTTGGGTTTTTTTTGTTATGGAATGGATAAGTTATGTTGGAATGGATAAGTAAGACCATCTATAAGAGCCTACCTGGGGGCTTATTGTAGAACACTGGAGGAGGAGCTTTAGCAGAGAGTTCTTCTGATTGGTTAAAATCTTCATCTTGTGATTGGCTAAAATAGCCCTCGCTGGTCTGGAAGAGAAAGCCAAATTGTTGCATGTGCTCTCCTTTAAAAGATGTTCACAGTGTCTATTCCCAATTTGTAAATACAGGATAACCATCATCTGTGCTTGCCTACCCCAACAACATTACAATTTGCACAAAAGGTTGCTATTCACTGACATGCATTTGAAAATGGGGGAAGGCCCATCTCTTCACAACTCTCACTGTACAAAAGCATTGTAAAAAAAAAATCACCAAAGATTAATTAATCCACACGGATGGAACAAACACTAAGACTGCATAGGAATTCATCCATCTTTCCATTCATTTACAGGAAAGAAAACGGTAGTTATCATTTCTCCAGTAGCAAGGTTAGCAAATACTAACCAAGTTCAGAGAAAATGCTAATTTTAAACCCAAACTAACAAAATCCACTAATTTTCTTTGTATATCATTCTATGCTTCAATCATACCCAGGCATAATATGATGGCCTGGTTTACACAAAAAATTAAGACCACAACTGGGTTGTCACAGTGCTCTTAACCACAAGGCACTCAAACTTGTTTAGGCTAACTCTGGTGTGAATCCCGTCTGGGAAAACGTGTCATGGGAAGCTGTGCTGTAGTAGCATCGGAAGTGAGCTTTGTTCTGCTTCCGAAGGCCGGCATAGGGATTGCACAATGGTTTCGAAGCCTTGTCAGCCTTACCTGCGTGCTTTCCTTTTGAGCAGTCTCCCCATTGGTGAGCAGTTGAGGCTCCTGGTGCACCCCAGAGGCTTCCTGCAGGGCATGCTGGTAGCTGAGTGTCATCTGATGCATCCCTTCAACAGCAATAATGCTTGCTGGCTCTTCGTCCTGATCTGCATCACAGAAAGTTGCTGGGGGCTCAGGCAGGTCGTTGAAGTTCAAGAGGTTATCTTCAGGAAGGCCTGCGGAAGATGGGGGCTCTGGTGCCCCTGGAGGGACATCTACCTCAACCAGCATGGGGGCAGGCATGGGAGGCCCATCACGAAGATCCCACGGGGCCGGGGTGGGAGGTCCACCCTGCTGGAGATCCCAGGCATCAGGAGGGTTGGGTTCCGCAACGGCGCTGTCATTCTGCCACAGGTCAAGAATGTTCTCAGAGGGGGGTGCAGGCGGTTGTGAAAAGCCAAAGGCCTCCCCTAGATCTAAAGCATCCTCGCTCTGCACGGAGAGTGGGGCTGCTGGGAACTGAGGCTCTTCTTTGGGAGGCGGGGCTACTGGGAAGAGAGGCTCTTCTTTGGGAGGCGGGGCTACTGGGAAGAGAGGTTCTTCTTTGGACTCCGGGAGCACGTCTTCAACAGGGTCAGTCCCACTTTGCTGTGGTTCTGTCCAGTCGGGGCCTTGCCAGGCTGTAGCCCCAGGAGGCTCTTCTGCTTTCTCCATTGGTTGTTCTTCACTGGGGGGAGCCCAGTTCGTAGCAGATGCCATGCCTGTCTCTTCACTGCTGGGGCTGGAGGAGTCTGCAAGAGGGAGGAAGCAAGAGGGGGGCTGTTTGGAGGGTGGCACAGGGCCAGGCCTCTGTGAACTGGACAGAATGCAACGAGAACCAACGTCCTGCTAATTCGTCTGGGAACAGAGACAACACTGACGGCAGAGACAGGAGCAGCGCCTACCTTTTAAAGCATCCTGTTGCGTCACCTCATCCAGGGCACGCTCAATCTGCTCACCCACTGGCGTGGAAGCCGTACTGGAGTCACAGGGGCTACTAGCAGAGGCAGAGGCCTTTCTGTGTGTTTCCGTCTGGCTGCCTGTGAATGAGCCACATAGGCACTCAAGAGGGAGCGGGACAAGGCAAAAGCCACAAGTCCCTGAGGCACGGGCCCCCCCCAAGTGCATACAGAAAAGATGTGGCACCTTCACTTGAAACCAAAAGAGTAATATCTAACAGCATCTCCAAAAATACACGATTTCGTAGCCGAGAATAGAAACCCAGGGTCCTCCCAGTATCTCTCTTTCTCTTCCTCCAAGAACAGTTGCAACGCAAGGCCTATGCTCCTCCCTTTTTTTCCCCCCCCACTGACAAACATGCAGGAAAGTGGAGCAGTGAACCCCCTGCATTTCCTGCTTTTGATGGGGACAGAGGACAAAAATAAGAGGTATCCCTGGGATCACAGAACAATAGAGAAGGGCCTGACTCAAGAAAATGCAAGGCTGCAGCTGCAGTTTTTCCTGCTGCCAAATGACATTTTAAAATAGCAGGCTGTATCCACCCTGTACACCCTTCTTTCAGCTGCTTTCGGAAGTACAGCCCACAGCAAGCCGTGGGATAAGACGGTTGTGCCAGATTCTCAGGGTCCGCAAACCACACATGGGCAGCTGATTAATCCAAGAGTGCCACCCTTGGCTTTTCCCCACCAACACAATCTATACAGGGATCCTCCTGCCCTCCGCCCCCGAACAGGCATGCTGTGTGTAAATGCTGCCGGTCTTCACATGCGTGTGCTTTAGCTTCCAGCAAATGAAATTTACATCAAAAGCTTAAACTATGGTTTCCCCAGGGGGTGTTAATACTTTGGCCTGGGAACCAATGGCTGGATGTAGGAGTTTTCCTGGAGCAACCCATGTGCCAAGATTGTATTAATGGGGAAGGAGGGCAAATGAATGGAGAAACTCTCTCTGGGGATTGTTACTGTGGAAACCTCAGCCACTCTCCCCAGCATCCTTGCTTTCATCTGAAGTGAGGAGGCGCTGCTTTTCTGTAACGGTGTGACGCTGGGGAACACCCTGCTGGTTTTGACCAGGCTAGCACCTTCCCCTTCCCCTCCTTGCTAACATTTGAGAAGCTTTTAAATGCCTAAGTTGTTCTGGAGAGCCTTTTCCCTGATTCTGTCAAGACATCTCAATTTCTATTCTTTATAGTTTTGGTTTGGGTGAGATTGTCTTATTGTTTTTAATTGCATCGGTTTTTATGACCGGTTTTATACTTTATGTAAGCTGCTGAAAGTCCCTGAAATTGTGGCAGAACAGAAATGGTGCCAATAAATAAATAAATAAATCCCTAAATTGGGGGCTATAAGTCTGATGATGCTGATGCACGCAGCCAGCCCACAAACAGGATGCCAAAAGAAGAGCCAACCACCCTGAGCTTTCATGAGCCAGTCTGTGATGGATAGTTCCTGCATAGTCCCTGGCTCCTGTTCCTGCTTTCAGAGGTGAGATGAGATGGGACATGGCAAAAATAAACAAATAAATAAATAAAAGCCTCTGGGGTTATATCAAAGCCACCTCCGCAAACCAATTTCCCAAAGCCCAGCCGGGACCTGACTACCTACATGGGAAGAAGGAAGAGAGGTTTGGTGTGCGGTGGCAAGTGATATAGGGGAAGGGAGTCCGTGGAGGGGAGGAAGAGGAAGAGGAAGAAGAAGGCGGCCCACTGTCAGGTGTCTTTATGAAAGGACAGTGCAGACGACCTGCTGAGAGAAAGACAGACAGACGGACGAAGACAAAGAAAGCAGAAGAGAACAGTCAGTCTTTCCTCCAGCAGCCCACTCCGTTACCCACCCCTGTCTCCTGCCACCGGGCGGTCCATACTCAAATCCAGGGCCAGATAGCAGGGAAAGAAGGCAAGTCCCTGAGAAGCCAAAAAAGAACGAGAGGACACTCCCAGGGGCAGTGCAGGAGGAAATGGGAAGCAAAGTCGGGGACTATGGAACGGGAGGGCCAAGACAGATCAGCGTTAAGGGCCTGAGCAGCTATGCAGGAAGGTTGAGGGAAGAAAAGAGAGGCCCAAGAGGCAGGAGAATGTCAGTAGGGATGGGAAATGAATTTGTACTTGAAGTAACTATGTCAGAGTCCCCAAAGGAGCCAATCAAATAGACAATATGGAGGTCCAAACTGTAAGGCATAATGCAGAAGATTTCAGAAAGTACGGCTTTTGACTTACTGCAGGTAGGGACAGAAGTGGTTGGCCAGCTCTTGGAGAGGAGCTGCATAAGTGACAGTAGAGGTGCAGCAAAGGATCAGTAGACTAACAATGGCTGCTCTGAGCTCCCTACCTCCCATTTCTTGCAGAAGCAGCTCAGGAGATTGTAACATGCATTGAGGCTATTGGCCATCCCAGATCATCACTCTGACTTCATCAAAAACCTTCAGTTTAGCTCCTCCTCTTAAAGACTGCAACAGTGTCCTAAGCAGCAGATCTAGCTTGCTTGTGGAAAAGGATACTCTCTGCTGGCCCTGCACTTCTTATCCAATTACAGGCTTCGCACACACCCCACCGCCACCCGCATCACGTTGTGAAAAACTGATTCTCCCAGAAGCCAAGATGGCCCCACGACTGTCTCCAGGAAGCAACAAAGATCATTTTATTTGATCATTCGAAACGTAAGTGCCTTTTGAACAGTTTGCTAAACAATTTGATTTTCATTGTGCAAGGATAGTGATATGGGCTTAGATTTTATTTGAACTTGTATATTATTGCTTTGGGACCACCTGGAGTCTGGTGATAGGAGCAGTATTTAAATATTAGAATAAATAAAGCAACGCTTCTCATCTCTCATCATGCTTCCCGTACTATCCATGACCAAAAATGCAAATGTTTTGCAACATTAATGCATAGTGCCTCTGAAGAGAAGAAACTGAGCAAGCAGGTAGGAAAAATGTTGTGACGTCATGATATAAATTCCTCTTGAACATGTGGTGCAATATAATAATGTATTGTGATGTGAAACGCATATTTCGTCATTCTGGGATCACTTTGGTTAGGAATGGAGGCCTATGCATGTACACATTCCAAATTTCAAAATCAATGCACATACATATCAAATTCTATGGAATAAATAGATTCAATCATATTCTGTGAGTGTGAGTTTCAAAACCTGTTTATATGTTAAATGGAATGGTGTCCTTCTATTTGTGCTAGACAATACCCCCTTTTTTAAAATTAGCTTTGTTATAAGATGCTGGCTTAAGGTGCTTGCCTATATCAAAAAAACAACCACCATCCAGCCTGCCCTTTTCTGCCACAATGATTCTCTGCCTAGATTCTCCCAGTGGCAGAAGTTGCCAAGGTCTCTGGGTATTCCGTGTGCTTTAAACATCAACGTACATTTCCTCATTTCCCAATGCAAAGATCACCTAAGTGTTGACAATAAACCTCCAAACCCTCATTGCCACATTTCTACGATTATGTCCCTTGAAAGCCACCGTGGCATTGTTGCTTTCTCTTCCCAGAGCAGGAGATCTTGAAAGCTCCCTACCTGTTCTGTTGAAGGGTGAGGGTGTCTCAGAGCTGGCTGAAGCCACTCGTTCTTGCTGCCGGAAGAACTCCCGAGGGTTCTCAGGCCGCTGAGCAATAATGGCAGCTGCCTCCTACCAGGAAGCGAGGGGAAGGGGAGAGAGACAAGGGTCAAGCATGGCACAGCCCTTCGTATACCCGCTGCCTTAAATACAGACTGAACTATCTGCCCCATCCTTTCCATGCAGTCGCCAGGTCAAGAGTGACAAAAGTAGACACATGCCACACATATGCAATGTGTGAAAGAAAGGAACAATGGCACAGAGTGACATCAAGAGCAACAGCACGACAAACTGGCTTCCAGCGAAATGAATAGAAAGCAAAGGAGAACACCCCACCCCACCCCCCCACCCCCATATTGCTTCCCCCAAGATAAAACTGAGGCCCAACCCTGCTGCTTAAGCACAGACTCCATTCATCGACACACAACTCCAGCTAGATCACAGCCATCAAACTGAAGCCTACCTTTCCCTGCTGAATCTTTGCACACAATGCCACAACCTCATGCAGCATACCCTAGTAGGGTGCAAGGGAAGTCTTTTTGCCTAGACAATGCATGCTGTGCCCCGGGGCCGCACTCACCTCCACCTCCGACTCAGACTTTTTGGGCTGCTGCCTGTCTTCATCGTCCTCCTGCTCCCCCTAGGGAGAGAGGTCAGCGTCAGCCCCAGGGCACCTCAACCACACCAAAAAGCCCTATTTATGCCCTGACCTAGCATTAAGCTGGAGCAAGGGAAGAATGCCCTCTCCCTGGCTGCAGAATCAGTCCCCAAACTCCCCAGCCAGCCATGGTGCTCCGTTCTTCCTCCTGCCAAGATCCTGTGGGGAGCCGGCTGCACAACTGGGCAACCTTCTCCCAGCTCCTGAAGCTTCACTTACAAAGATGGATTGCTCCTTCAATCGCTGCTTGGCTTCTTCTGCTTCCAGGCTCTGCTGCTTTCGCCTAGTGGTAAAGGAAAGATGGACATTTGCGACACTGACTCAAGAATCCCAGGCAGAGTTTGACAGACTATTCAAGCTTCCTAACAGTAAATTTGATGTCTGCAATTCAGTATTCTCATCCATTTCAGAGATCACGGAGAGCATTTCAGGGATCTTTTTATCAAACCTGTTATTGTGTCTTCTTTTGGTGTTCATTAACAGGTCCAAATGTTATATCTTTCATTCCTGAAAGTGGAAGTCCATTTTAAAACTGGCTTTGCATCTCTGTTTTCTGGCAATAACCCTGCGCAGCTGAGGGAGGAGGCACAAATGTAATAATTTATTCAGCAGCAAGAATTAAAGGGGGCAACGGCTATCATAATGATGTATCACCGAAGTGGGGATGGAGAAATTTCCAGCCCATTCCCCACCCCCACCCCAATTTTGTGGAAACTTTGAGAATAGTTGGTTTATAAAAATGTTTTAAGTTCCTATCAGAATTCAGCAGAAAATTATACTGGCTCTTATTCAGAGTTTAGAAATTATAAACATCATTTCACCTGTGGATTGCTCACATCCATTTTATCCTGAAGGATCCAAAGCAAAAAAACATTGCTGCCATATTATATTCTAGATTTTAGTTCTGGAAAAATTGTTTTGCAAGAACATCATATCTCAATTCTCAACTTACCTTAATACCTTCTTTTAAAATTGTTTGAATGTTGTTTCTGTGTATAATATTACATTTTATAATTCAGGCTATTACTTTGTTTTTTGAAAAGCAACTACGTTTCATATTTATTGTTTGATTTTGTATCCTAATGCTTGCTTGAAAGTTAGCCAGTCTTCACTATTTCATGCAAATGTTGAAGTATTATTCTTTTAATTTAATTCTTCTTAAGCTTTCAGATATAGCAACAGCAATAGCACTTAGACTTATATACTGCTTCATAGTGTTTTATAGCCCTCTCTAAGCGGTTTACAGAATCAGCACATTGCTCCCAACAATCTGGTCCTCATTTCACTGATCTCAGAAGGATGGAAGACTCTGAGACAACCTTGAGCTGGTCAGGATTGAACCGCTGCCAGTCAGCAGAATTAGCCTGCAGTACTGCATTCTAACCACTGTGCCACCACAGCTCTTAGATATATGAATGTATATTAAGCTACAGGTAGTCCTTGCGTTACAATCACAGTTGGGATCAGAATTTATATTGCTAAGCAAGGCATTTGTTAAGTGAGTTGTGCTTGATTTACAACTTTTGCCACAGTTGTTAAGCAAATTACTGTAGTCATGAAGTGAATCATGCAGTTGTTAAGCAAGTCTGGCTTCTCACATTGATTTTGCTTGTTGGAAGTCGGCTGCAAAGGTCACAAATGGTGAGCACATAACCCTGAGACATTGCAGCCACTGTAAATGCACAACAGTTGCCAAGTGCCTGGATTTCCATGTTGTGACCATGGAAATGGTGTAACTGTTACAAGTGTGAGGATTGCAAATCACTTCCTCAGTGCTGTTCCAACTTCAGATGGTTAAACAATAGTTCTAAATCAAATGCCTGTATGAAGATTATCCTCTGGAATACAGATCTGGGTTGCAGTCAAGCTACCTCCATTAAATTCCTTGACTTTCACCCATATGATCATAAACTTATTTGTTGCTGGTACTTTAAGTTTTAACTGACTATAAGCACAGTTACTTTGAAGTAAGACCTACAGAGCTGAGGTTTGCCGTTTCCTGGCATCGAGTGATTAGAAATGCCATTTTTCCACGTAGATAAAGAGTCTCTGAAGAGTGGCAAAATGCTTTTGATTCTGGGAAGTTATGGAATGTGTACAATTTCTTATGTAACTGAATTCAAAACCACAAATCCTTATAGGTTTATTTGGTCGATGGTTCCTGTTATTTGCCTCCCACTGCAATATTAAGCAGCATACAAAAATTGTCTTTTTAACATCCCTCCTCTCTCTTTTATTAACAGAGGGGCTACCTTAAACATAGGAATCAAAGGCAAACAGAAGCACAGCTTTGTAAATAATGACTGCAATAATAAAAAAGACACTTCTCATATAAAGAATAAGCCAAATGATAGAACCTCTCCCCTAACCCAATTAGCTCAGCCAAATTTATAAACATTCAAATCTAATTTTGTTAAGTCATACCTTAACTAGATATCTTAACTAGAACAATGTTTCACAATCACCACGTTCTGTGGTGGCGCAGTGGTTAGAATGCAATATTGCAGGCTAATTTTGCTGACTGCCAGGGGTTCAATTCTTACTGACTCAAGGTTTACTCAGTCTTCCACCTTTCCAGAGTCGGTAAAATAAGGACCCAGATTGTTGGGGGCAATATGCTGACTCTGTAAACCACTTAGAGAGGGATGCAAAGCTCTGAGAAATGGTACATAAGTCCAAGTGCCATTGCTATCTTAACAACTTTAAAAAAGGTGGACTTCAACTTCCAGAATTCCCCAGTGAGAATTCTTTGAAAAAATTGGTCCACACATCTGAATGTTGCCAAGGCTGAGAAACACTGCTCAAGAAGAAAACTGGCAATGCTTCTTGAGATCATTAGCCTCTTCCCCATTGACCAGTTATCTAGCAACCTGTGCAAGTTGAGTCTAGTAGCTCATCACTGTTGGGAAGGTATGTTTTCTGCTGGCAGGGTTTAGCAGTGAGTTCCTCATTTAATGACATTTGGAACTGGCAACTCAGTTGTTAAGTGAAGGGATCACTAAATAAAACCATGACTATGCTTACAATCTTACTACAGCTTTCCCTTTTTTTTTGCAGATCTGTGGAGACCATAATTGTGAGGATTTATTGCAAAGTTACTTTATCACAATCTAAACCATGAACAGATCCCATCCAAGGCAGTCACTAAATGAGAACTTCCTGTAATGCTTTCGTAGCCATTCTTTCTCTTCAGCAATTTCCCCCCCAAAAGGCAGTTGATAGGGTTTTGATAATCTTCCAACACAGCTGACTGACTTAGTGTAACACATATATGGGGGTAAGATTTGAGCTGAATGGAATCTCTTGGGGTTTTGCTAACTGGAGTCAATTAACCACAGATTGTTCTTGCAATAAACCATATTCTCCCTTTGGCCCACTTAAGTGTATGAAAGGAATGGGCCCACAGATAGTTTATAACAGGTGGAAAGATGGTTTTTTAAATTAACCCGATTGCTAGGATAATACTGCAGAGCTGTCACAAACTACTATATAAGTAGCCTTTTATCTGTCTCTATCGCTCTCTATCTGTCTCTATTTTGGCCTACCCCAATCCTAATGGACCTTGAGCAGGGATGGCAAAACAAAAACAATAATAAATAAACACGCAAGGCAATTAAAACCATATAATCACAGGCACCCTAATCAAGTAAGGTCCAAAATCAGTTTGAATAATATTACGGTACTCTAACTTGTTAATAAACTATAAGAAGAGTTGGGGCCACATGTAGTTTCAGGGTAAGAGCGTTCCATGACATATTGTCTCCCACTGAGAATGTCACTCATGGAGGCACATTGCCTATCAATAGAGGAGAGGTCCCTCAGCAGACCCTCTGGGGACAATGGGACTAGTGGGGACAATTTTGATTCTAGTGGGGACATTTCCTGATGCACCTCAGAGCTGCTTAATCAATCAAGCCACCAGTTAGGCCTTTTGGGCTTCCCATTAAAAATACAGAGTGCGTATCCAACAGATTTCTGTAAGTGCTCACTGCAGGGCAAAATCAAGGAAAAAGGAGCTGCTGTTTCTAGTTGTCATATGTTTCCAAGAGACCGAAGGGTGCCATAAAGCACAGTCTGAAAAATTATGTATGGACTGAGTGAGGAAGATGAAATTCCCACTTTCTAAAACCAGTTGGGGGGCCTATAGGCAGTCACTGTATCACAGTCTAATCAACCCACAGGCATGCTGGGAGAATAAATTCCTTGAAACATTTTTTATTATAATAATTAAAACAAGTTATAGCTTACTCAACAATTAAATACACACATGGCAAAAGGCTAATCGGTTAGGGAACAAAACAAGTTTTTGTGAGCTATTCAAACCACTTTTTGATGGGCAGCAGCAGCAGCACATGAACCTGGGGCTTTCCGTTGCCAAAGCATAGCCTGCACCCTTGAATTCCTGTATGGCCTTTTCCCAGTAATGAAGAATCATGTAAGAACAATCATCTAATGGTAGCAGGTTCATTAAAATTAGGGCAATGCAGGCAGAATATTAAGACACAGCTTGGACACACCGAGGACAAGCCAAACGGAAGGAAAAGCAACTGGGCAAGCAATGAGACAAGACAATTTTTTACTTCTAATATGAAAATGTGTCGAAGAAACATCCTTGTATTTCTACATAACATCAATGACGCCTCCCAAAGAGAGGTAGAACTATAAACTTCACCCTAGGAGACCAGCAATCTCTTCTCAAAGAAGATCAATCAGACCATGAAAAACATGACATTAACTACGACTGGCAAAAAAAAATTAATAAAAAATAACAACAGGAATATATCAAATTCTAAACCTAACATGTCAAAGAATAATGGACAAAATTACAGCTGCTCATAAATGCCACCATTTCTGTGGGAGGAAGCAGCTTTTGTCTCAGTTGGAGAATGCAATAGATCTGGCTATTGCTTCTCCCACTCACTATTACTACTATCAGCACCCCCACCCTCCTCCTCCTAGTCCCTCCCTTGCCTATGCTCCTCGATCTGCTCTTCACGCTCCCGGTAGCGCTTCTCACGCTCCTCTTGCTCCTGCCTCTCCTGCTCCATGCGCTCTTGCTCAAAACGCAGCCGCTCATCCAGGGCTTTCTTCCTCTCTTCTTCTTTGCGTAGCTCTTCCTCTTTCTGCAAAGGAGGAAACAGGGATGGTCAACGCCGACTCTACTCATATAACATGCCTCCCATCATGCAGTGGAGGGGATCAAAGGGAGGCAAGACACACCGTGTATTTTGTGTGCAGGTCGATTGGCATACTGGCACCCACACACACGTGTGTCTGAGTCTGAGCTATGTAGAAGAAGGATGACCAACCTTAGCCTGCTCCCAGAACTGCTCCCGGTTGAGGCGTTTCATCTCCACAGCTGCATCCGTCTTCTGATAGACCGTGCCCTAGAATTCAGAAATCAGTCAGATCAGGCTCATTGGGACATGTGTGTTTGTATTCTAGGTTGGCTATCCCCACTTAAAAAGCAACCCTCTGTTCTTACTAGAGTGCCGGTCACCCAAATGGCGTGATTTCTTTCATTGTGCATGATCATAATTGCATGGAAATAACTGCCTAGACTGCCCCGAATATATAACTTCCTCTGAAGGAACATGTAACAACAGATAAACCCCAAGAACGGTTGTCCTTCTGTATTGTCACTCTTAACAATGAAGTGTTTTGTCCTTGAGACCCAGAAATAAGCTGGGGTCCTGTTGCTTCTGTTCCTATCCCAACACACACACCCCAAAAAAGGAAAGGAAAAACTATTATGGGGTTGGCTGAGTGAAGAGTGTAGAAGAAGCATTACCACAGGTTGGGCATTCTCATCCTCACGCAGGCGAAGGCGGTGCAGCACCGGGCTGGCAATGCGTGCCAAGCCATTGGAGAGTCGTTGACCAATAGCTCCCGGGTCTATGTCTTCCACACTGCTAGCATTGACAATTACATCCACACCCTGTTAGAGGAGGCATTAAAATCACACAAAAGTATTCAGGACCAGTTTTTCCGAGACATGACATGGCCACCCCAGACTCACCAAATGGAACTGGGCTGACTTTCGAATAGTTCATTATTATCACATTTTAGGAAAAGACCATCTTTAAATTATTATTTATTCCTTATCCTTCTCAGTCTTGTTATTACTTATGCATTACTTAGGAGTTATCTCTTGAGGGATGTGTGATAAGTAGGATTGAAGCAAATTGTGACTGGGACCATACCTAAATCATTCATTCTTTAATTTCTCTTCCCCCCCACCTTTCTGACATCCTTATTTTTCTTGCATTCTGTTTGTATCACTTTCTTTTCTCTGCAACCAACAACCTGCCTCGTAAGAGACAGTGGGGAAAAGACATTTTTAAAGGCTGAAATTAAGATACAAGTTTCATGTATTTCTAAGCAATAGGATGCCCTGCTCTATCCTTCATAGAGTAAATACCATGCTTTTGTGGAGCCCAAATATCATTACACTGTATATAAAACAGCTGTTCTCTCAACATTTTGTATACAACAGAAGTTTAATTATTGATTTATTCTATTTACATCCCATCTTTTCTCTAAGAGCTCAGAGCATCTTAGAGGAGATTATCTCCTAATTTTATTCTCACAGCAACAATGTGGTAGGATAGACTGAGCTGAGTGACCAGACCAATACCATCCATATGGCTCTCCCCAGTCCAACTCTTGACCATGATCCTACTCTGCCTTTCATTTTCACCTGCATGTTCCATTCACATAACTTCTCACCTACCTGGAAGAACTCTGCAATTTTGGCCACATGGCTAGCACAGGCACACTTGCGGGCATCAGCTACATCCTCTCCAACCTGCGAAGAATGAAAGAGAAGAATAATAGGAAAGATTAATCTTCAGAAAAATCATTCAGTGCTGAAAGTATCAGGCATGTTCCTCATGCACACACATGGGTCTCCAAAAGAATACACAGAAACAAAGATGGCACCAGACCAGAAGAAAACCAGTAGAGTTCCTTAGGTTTCAGAAATGAAAGATATTCCAGACATACATTTGGGAAGCCCTACCATTCTGCTAGCAATGTAGAAAAGCAATGATCCTCTCCTTCTGACCTCTCTTAAATTCCATGGATGCCAAGGGCATTCCCCTCATTTGATGTGATTGCCCTGATCTTTAGTAAATATATTACTAAAGTAATTATATTAATTACTAATGATTAATTATTAAATAATATATAAAATATATTACTAAAATATTTCCATTAAACGGGAAGCAAAGCAAAGCATCATAAATACATTTCTAAGGATATTTTCAGGTCACAAAGAGACCCAAAGGTACGTTTTCAAAAGGCAACTGGGCTTTGTTTTTCCTTACAGACCTTTCGCTTCTCATTAAAAAGCTTCTTTGGGTCTAACAGAAGCTTCTTGGATGAGAAGCGAAACATTTTCAAGGAAAAATAAAGTCCAATTGCCTTTAAAAACACCTTTGGGACAACCATCACCTGGATGACTGAGAATCTTTCATAGACAAACTCTAGAGACATTCTTGGAATATTTTTTTAAATGGATGGCTGCAATATAAAGGATTGTGTGATTATTTGCCCACCCAGGGGGAAAAAAGGTTTTCAAGGATAAACAGAGGAGTGAGGAAAATGGGGAAGAACAATCTCACCAGTTCTGTGACTGCCCCCCTCTCCCCCGCATGATTATCATGACAGCCATTTTGTGTTAGTCTCCCACTTTTGAAATTCCAGATGTGCCTACCAGCACAAGTAGGGGGTGGATCTCCATGGGGACTCTGGTAACAACAACATCTGGAAAAGGGAAGCTGGAACTCACAGAGTCAACACAGCTTCTATTGTTTTATACTGAATCCTTTCATAGTGGAGAAATGGACAAGCTCTTCCTAGGGCATGTTGTTCATCCCCTTTTCACTTTCTAAATTAAGATAACAATTAGCAGCTCAGTAGCTGCTCTTAATCTCAAAGCAAGGCATTTATAGGAAGGTCTGCTACTCAGCAGTATCCAACCATGTGATATCCAGGAAAATGCCATCACCCCCAGGCAGCCAAACAGACATGGCTGCACTTCACAAATACACTCAGTTGTTTCTCTGCCATCTCAATTACTGCAAAACACCAAGGGATATCCTTTTAAGTATATTCCTCAGTTTTCTCTAGCCTGGCATCCTCAAATGTATTTCATATAACTCCCAAGCAGTACAGAAATAGCTATTTTAGTTGGTGGTAATTATAGTTATAATCCAACACATCTGGAGGGTAATCTGGGGGAGGTAATCCTTGAGAGCGTGGACACAGCAGCAAGAAACTGCTATTCAGGATTCCTAGGCCTCTCCTGAATAACTGGAAAATAGCACCGCCTTCTTTTTAATTGCCAACTATATTCCTACTGAGAATTCACTTACTTTAAAAAAATCTGCAAGCTATTTTCTCCCTGAAGAATATTGTATTTAAACATTTCCATTAGCCAAGGTTTGAGTTAAGTGCTGAAAATGTAGGTTAAAAACTAAGGAGTGATGAAGGAAAGAAAAGCAGTATGGTAATGTGAGAATGAATGGGTGGTTTCTGGATGGCAAGGCAAGCAGTATAAACTTATGGTGTTTATTACCACAGTAATTCCATTAGAGGGCAACACTGTACAATCTACTGTGGTCAATGGAAGCCAGCAATATGTCTGCTAAAAGTACCGGCTTTTCCTTCACTGTATTCCTCAGAGCCATCTTGGTGTTTTCTTGAATAGGAGAAAGCACAGATGTTCTTACAAAGAGATCACCTTGTGTTGAAAAATGGTCATGTATGACTGGTCCAAAAGTTGGGAGAGACACCAACCTTCATCATGAGGATCAGTTTCATGATATTAGAGGGCCACTTTCTACCTAAATTCTACCTAAATCATAAGGCCCAGATCCCAAAAGGGGATCCTGTGGTATAAGAACAGGAAAAGCCAAAAAAAAATAAAAATGTAAAAGTCCTTCTGTCCAATTCTTGAAAGACAGCTAAGTCCACTCAGGACCAAACCACACAGTATGTTTAACTTGAAATGATTGTGTCCTTGTCCAGTTTTTTTACCGTGAGGGAAACACATAACTGCTTGATTCAAATCAAGTTCATGTTTAATTAGGGCTTAGGAAGGGGCCTCTTTCTCCCAGCCCCTCGGAAGAATGTATGCGCACACATAATTCTACGCAAACCCCAGATATGTGAATGTGTTTACAAATTATTTTAAACAAAGATAGTGAGAGCAAGGATCAGGCCACTCAATCTTACCTATCGAGTATCAATCCAGACAGGACTGCTCAATCAAATGAGGGAGAAGGAAGAGTATCCAGTTGGTATACATTTTAAATACAGCATAATTTGTCCTTCTAACCTAGTCAATTTTATGTCATGCATATAAATGAAACATCAGAAAACGAGAGTGAGCTATTCTCCAGAGAGGTTTTTTTTAGGCCTTACCCAATTAACGAGGACATATTTAGGCAGGGTGGCCTGGGGATCTTTGACACTGCAGAATCCGTACATCACCTTCTGGTTCTCAAAATGGCTAGACAGTTCTTGTAGGCCACCAGCTGGGGAGAGAAATCAACACACTCATGGGACAAAGCAACAGCCAGACCCTTCTGCTTTTCAGCTTATGATACACTTTGTAAAATGAAATCTGTTTTTTCAGCCATCTGGGGAGATCCCTGTCACAAGTCAGGAGCAACTCATTCCCAAATTCAGCCCCCTGTCTATCTGTGCCATTATGCTCTGTGGAAGGGAGGAGGCAAATATCCATTTGTGGAGACTAATGCTGCTCAGACTAAAGACAAAGTAGCATTTGATTCCAATACTCACTTCCTGAGGCTGCCAGCTTCAGATTATCAGAGTCATCTTCATAGGTATACAAAGCCCTGAAATTTAAAAAAAATTGCAAACATGTTGGAACAGGAAAGCACAGTATAGAAGTTTGATTATTCCTGCTCTCCCAAACCTGCACAAAGGAAAGCCGCAGTCACTACTAAGAAAAAGACAATGTGATGGCTTACATTGCAGTAGTTTTGCACATGCTGATTATTTGTTCTCTTGCTACAATCCCAAAAACTCTTCATGGCTTTAAAACACTTTATCTTAATTACTTGCAATAAAGACTTCTGTAGACAGGAATGAACCTCACCCTTCACAAGGACTAAGCACATTTGGGATCCTTTTGCTTTTTAAAAAAGTGAAAGCTGCGGCTCATAAAGTTGATTGTGTGATGCTGAATTAGTTTGCATGCTCTCTGCACAGAATGCATGCCACACAGGCCTTGAAGAAAGACTTGTTTAAAATATATTGCTTTCTGTACAGAATTTCACTTCCCAAACAGCTGAAGTTTTTTTTTTTACAATAGAATTATTAAAAGTATTTCATGAATCAGTATCTGTTTCATCAAAGTCTGAAACATAGTCTGAGTTTTAGATTTATGGAGAGGAGATTGTAAAAAAGTGAAATCGGGAAAAATGGAATCAGGAAGTACAAGTACTCCAACCTTCATCATGAGGATCAGTTTCATGATATTAGAGGGCCACTTTCTACCTAAATTCTACCTAAATCATAAGGCCCAGATCCCAAAAGGGGATATTAAGACAAGTCATGCACAAAACAATACTGGGAAAATATCAATTTAATAATAAGGAATGGGTTGAGGGAGACATGGTGTGAAGAACTAGGCAAGTTACTGTAGGAGGAGGCTCAAACATTTAGTGCTGGTCCCCTCTTCTAGCCCAAACACCTCAATCCAAAATCTAAGAAGTAAAACTGCTAGTGATTTTGGCCTTGAGTTGCTAACGGTAGATGCCAGATCTACTTGTAATTTAATCATGTTCATCCACACTTTGATACCGGATGTCCAAGTGGATCTGGCATGCATTATCAAAATCTTGTGGGAGAAGAGCACTGATGTCATCTTGAATTTCCCCCTAAGTACTCTAATTCTGAGTTTTTCAGCAACCAACTCCGGGACTGGGTGGGGTTGTGATGATTATGAGAGACATCATGTCTGTGGCCAGTTTCAGTTCTGTAGAGAAATAGGGCATGCGTGCCTATATGTATGATTGGGCAACAGAGATAGGTTTTGGGGGAAGGGGGTCCTGTTAAATGTTCTGACTGCCGTGCTGCTGAATAGGATGTTTTTTTAAAACCTACCTATTAAGATTAGTTTGGAAATTGCCATATCTTGAGAGAAGCTTCAGAGAAGGCTCAGATGTTCCAGGACAACCATAGACATGTCCCACATAAATCAGTTCATACACATACAGGTATACCTGAGTTGTTTTCTCAGAGCAGTTAATAAGGTGGCAGGCATTCGACTGAAGATATTTATCATAATTAGCTCACTCTCTGGTCCAGATAAGATTCATGATTGCCCAGGACCACTGCAAGGCAGGTTTGTCTTAGCAGCTTAATGGATTCAGGTGGATTCCAGAGGGCATTTGGGAATCTTCTTAATGATCTTACAGTATCCCATAGACCAGGGGTGTCAAACTCACGTCGTCATGGCATCACATGACATATCGGGACTTTTCCCCTCTTCTCTAAACCAGGCGTAGGCATGGTCAGCATGTGACGCATTTGGCCTGTGGGCTGGGAGCTTGACAGCCCCACCATAGACTTTTGGATTCAGGAGGCAACTTTAATACTTAATAAGTTTGCTCCCAAGTGGCCCCTTCCCATTAGCCAAATTCTAGGGAGCTCTTTGGAAAATCTAGGAGATGAAGCAGCAGTAACTATTGCCTGGAATGCTGGTGGAGGAAAATAAAATGTGAATCCGACTGCGTAGGGACATGAGCTTATGTTCAAGCCTACACAATAGCAGTAAGAGCAAGTAAGCATCAATCCTGTGCTGCTAATCTTGCTTTAAATGAATGTTCAATTCTTGCCAGGGGAAGGATGAGCAGGAAGAGCCGCCACCTGGTTTCTATGACTTGTTAGTCCAACATTTTGATAATAAAAGCCACATTCATTGCAGTCTGGGTTTTCCATGGACAAAGACAGAAATGATGGCTGGGATAATGTCTTGTAATGTTATCTAGGACTCCTTTCCGCCAATGTTAGATCCAATGAAGTGGATCTAACAAGCCGTCTGTGAGATTTGATCCATGCATCTCTTAGATCATCCTTCAGTTTGCTTAATTTTATGTGTGGTGTGGGACACACACTGACTGTGACCAAGAAATAATCAATCTCTTGATTGAGGGTATGATATCAGCCAACTTGAAGGAGGCACCTTCTCAAGAGGCTTCCTTCATCCCAGCTCTTTCGGACAACTATTGTCTGGTCTTCAACCTTCCCTTTTTGAGGAAAGTTATAGAGAAGATGATGAGGTATCAGTTAACAAACACCTTAGAAAAAGCAGGTTATTTAAATGGCTTTTAGTCTAGATCAGTGTTTCTCAATCTTGGCATCTTTAAGGCATCTTCAACTCCCAGAATTCCCCAGCCAATGTTGAGAAACACTGGTCTAGATCTTCACCTTTCCACCTGTATACATCAACTTCTGATTGAAGGTTCAGGAACCATACAGTCTGAAATTAAATCCCAGCAAAACTGAGCTACTGTTTAGTCAGAAGAGCTTTCTAACAGCTTCGGGTGTAACTCTAAAGGGTTGTTCTAAACTCACAGTTTACTAGATGGATAGGTAGAAGGCATGGAGTTCTTCAGTTTTGTGTCAGTTGTACCCTACATGGAATAGGAAATCTTAGCAACAGTGACTTATGCCCTTATTACCACAAGTGGACTGACTTTGAAAATCACCCAAAAATTTTGTTGTTGCAAAATGGTGTACTTGCTGACAAACGAGTATCACCATAACTATGTGACACCCATTAACAAGGGCCTGAACTGACTATCAATTTGTTTCTAACTACAGATCGTTTTAGCTTACAAAACCCTACATTGCTTAGTTTAAAAGTACCTCAGGAGCACTTCCACCCACCAGATGCATTCTCCCTGGCCAAATCTGGCCATTTTTATTGCAATTCCATTTTGGAACTCTTCTCTCTTCCCCACAAGGCCAGAATAACATTTACACTAGTGGCTATCTGGAAGTTAGTGAAGACTGAACATTTCCCAAGAACATTCAGAAAATGATGGCTTGGTATGATCTTATTATCTATATTGCTCAGATGTTGTTGATTGTATGCAATGTTATTTCATTCAGGACAAATCCCAAGAGCCCATGCAAATTGCAATGGTATAGAAATTAAATAAACAGGAAACTGAACATTTTTAGAAGATAGAACTAAGCTTCTGGATGAATTGTTACTTGATTCTGGATTTTTTGAATACCTACCTGAAGTATTTGTGTTCCTGAACATCAAGTTTAATAATAGAATTATTGGGGAGGTTGAAATATTTCATTTGTTTTTTTAACAGTGCCTTTTTAAAATAATGTCACTTCAAATGTCAGATTTTTATCTTGCATTTCACTTATCCTCAGTAAGAAACTAGAGGCATCAAGGTATCAAGCCAAAGAGTGAATCTAGGCTCTCCTAAAAACCCCCAGATTTTAAACATCATTGGGTCCAGAATGTAATTCTTCAAGAGATCTCAAAATAACTCAGATGTGAAATCACTTATCTTCTAATAAGGGGGTTGAAAGCACCTCCCACACTAATGTTGCAAAAAAATTAATGCAACCAGCACCATCCACAGGCTCTCATTGCCTTAGCCAAGTTGATCAAAGCAGCACCGCACAATTGTGTCTATGGAGATTCTCAGTCCTCCAGGTCATGGTTGTCCCAAAGGTGCTTTTCTCCCCAGAGGATTTCCAGAAAAATTGCAGACTACAGAAACCATTTGCACTTCAGTTTGAGATGCAGACAGCTCAGACAGACTCATTCCCATCAGCCTGCGCCTGTGCTCAACAGTGAAGGGGCACAAGGCAGAAAATATCCTGCAGAAAGCACAGCTCCAACTTCTCAATGAAAGAAAACCAGAAAGTCCAGTTGGCTCTTGAAAAAAAAGCACCTTTGGGACATTGCAGCATTGTGACACAAGTCCTGCCCTTAGGTTCATGTGATGTCTGTGGAAAAGAGGGGAGGTGTCTTCCATCATGATGCGGCTTCTGTCATTCTAACTCTCTTGCCCCCTGCAGACCCCATGGAATATAATAGAAAATAAATGGGAAAATATCGATTATATTTAAACATATTAATTTGATAAATGTCAATGAAAATTAAATCAAAATTAATTTTTGTTCTATTCCTCCCCAATTTTTGGAGTATAGCTCCTGGCATGCCACTCAGAAATGGTCCTTAGTCCAAAACAATTCAGCACCTTTACATTAAAAAAGCATCCCTAATATCATCCTCTGTACCAGAAAACGTGAGAGTGGTTAAGATAATGCTAATTTATTTTTTAAAAAATAGGATTTGGGGAGGAAACAATAAAAAGATAGCTTATGGGTGTCAAACTCAAGGCCCGCGGGGTGCTTAAATCTGGCCCACGGAGCCGGCCTGGAAATAGCAAAGGACTGGCCCGCGGGGCCTCTGACAGACAAAATGGGGAGCTGGGGCTGCATGTGGCCCCCACACCCTGCTTTGGCCAGCAGGGTGCTGCAGGAGGCATCCATCCTGTCTCCCCCTCCCCAGCCTGGCCCACAGAGAACTACAATGCTGATCTGGTCCTCGAAGAAATCCAGTTTGACACCCCCGAGTTAGCTGATTAGAGTCTGCCCCAAATAAACTGAGGGAAAGTATTATTAATGATAATTTTCTAAGACCTGTAGGAAGCCAAAGGAGATGGTTTTACAAAAATGTAATAGTAGTTATCTACTTGAAGGGTTTTAAGACAAGACTAGACAAATTTCTTGAGACTAAAGCTATCAACACCTTCTAGTCATACTGGCTCTATTATTGGAAACAACCACTAGTTACAGGAGAAATGATGGGACACTTTTATTGTGTCATGCCTGTGTTATGGACCTCCCATACTCAAGCTTCTTGGTGTTTTCCCTATGAGGGAAAAGCAAGATACAATCACATATGTCACTAAATTCCTCAAAGCATCTGGTTGGCCATTATGGGGACAGCATTGGCTAGGCAAGCCTGGGACTAAATGAGGTGATCTCTTATTAGTTGTATCTTTTATTAGTTGTGTCAAAATATTTCAGAGATCCCAGAAAGACTGACAGATTAATAAGTGGCTGCAAAGCAAGGTGTCAACTGCTCAGCCTCAACAGAGAGCTACCTTCCTAACAGTTCCTGCAAAATAATGATCATCACAAAATTGTGTTAAAAGAGAGCAATGATCATTTCTTATTTTAGAACACAGCTCATCTCAGAATTTTCCAGAGCATAATCTTTGCTTTGGAGAAGTTGGCCTGAGAGAGTGAAGATGCATAATCGCTGCCATGAGATGGGCAACTGTATCAGGCAACTGACTGACTGACTGACTGACTGACGGACTGACTGACTGATTGAGACAATCAGGTGACCTGTTTGCCCACATCCAGTTCCAACTGCAATATGACAGGGCAAAGATACTAAATTCTAGCGTCTTCCATGTGCGCACAACTGCAGCTCCTATCAATCTGCACCAGCAAAGCTACTGGAGGGATGAGGGAGACTGTAGTGCACTTTAGTTAAAAAGCATAGGATTCAATTAGGGCCCCCAAAGCAAGAACCTACTGCAAAGGTAGCCCAATTCTTTTTCTTCTATGTGTCAATTGACAGCATAAGTCATTTGCAAGGTCGTGCAGTGGAGGACAGGATTTCCACTGAAACAGCAAATTAAGAACTAGGAACAGGATGGCATAATGCTCTCCTACCTGGTCTTAAAGACCCACACAGTCCTGGCAGTGAAGGGCAGGCCCATTAAGCGCAGGAAGGAGAAGGAGAGGGGAGGGAGAGAGCAGGGCGATATTAAAACAGCAGTTGCATATTAATGAGTTATCGTGGTTTGTGTGAAGGGGCCTCCATGGAGACAGTCTCTAAGATACCGCCCTTTCTTCCTTTCCATATCTACTGAGGGAAGCCGATTTGCCCACCATTGCCAGTCTTCCAGCAGGAATCCAGCCCAAATGCTTTTGCACACCCTCCTAAGCGCAGAGGGTTCTGTTCTTGTTACCACCTCATCTGAAGGCCTCCTGTGAAGGAGGAGGAAGGAGCATAGAGAATTGGTCTAGGCTGCGTGGGTGGAGAGACTTAAATCTCAGCTTATCAAGGCAACCAGCATCTCTCTATCACCATGGCAACTACACTGCCATCCAGCGGGAGACAGTTCATATGATGAGAACAAGGTGATTTAGAGGGGAGTGGGGGATGAGAGACAGTTGGCTGTGTGCGGTTCCTGCCATGTGCAGAGCCACCATGGCATTACAAATTGAGAGGCACTTTCGCTTCTGTGTATTTAATGGCTAAAGTGGGAGTTTACTGAGTAAGGTCTCTTTCTGGATATCATGTGCTCCATTTGCTGAATTGCTAATTTTTTTTCTACTGCACGCCTTCCAGCATAGACTATGTTCCATCTGCTCTCCATTTCTCGCTGCAAAGTCCTGGTAGAATTTAAAGAACTTAACATGGACTTCATCTTTCATAAAAAGATTAGATTTACACAACACAGCTTTTTGGCAATATGTCCATTCCTTTGATATTAGAACAGGGAATTTTACAAGATCCAAATTATCTTATTTCGGACACATTATGCAAAAACTAGCTCATGGGAGAAGACTGGAAAGAAAGAGGAGATTGAAAATGACCAGCAGCAAGATAGCAACGAAGATGATTAGGGGACTAGAGGTTAAAACATATGAAGATCGGTTGCAGGAATCCGGTATGTCTAGTTTAATGAAAAGAAGGACTAGGGGTGACATATAGCAGAGTTCCAATATCTGAGGGACTGCCACAAAGAAGAGGGAGTCAAGCTATTCTTCAAAGCACCTGAGGGCAGGACAAGAAGCAATGGGTGGAAACTAATCAAGGAGAAAACCGATCTAGAACTAAGGAGAAATTTGCTGACAGTGAGATTAATTCATCTGTGGAATGGCTTGCCTATAGAAGTTGTGGATGCTCCTATATTAGAGGTTTTTAAGAAGTTGGACAACCATTTGTTGGAAATGGTATTAAGTCTCCTTATTGAGCAGGGGGTTGGACTATAGGACCTCCAAGGTCCCTTCCAACTGTTATTCTGGTGTTCTAGTAGTGATAAGTGCACCACTGGAAGACCTGAAGGACCAGGTTAGGAACATATCTTTAGGGAAAATATATATATAGATGATCACTAAGAGATCACACCAACTTGATGGCACATAATCTATAAGAAAGGGCCGCCATGTTTGATCAGGAAAAAAAATGGCTGACCATTAGATAGCAGCAGAGAGATAGTTAAATATTTACCCATCACCACCATCACTTACGCTGATATTTCTTTCTGAAACTCTGCCCTGAAACTCCACTAACATTTGCCAGCAGCTTGACTGCCTCCAGTTTATCAGTCAGTTTGCCAAAGATGTCAGATTGCAAATGACACTTTTGGAAAAAGTGTGGTTGATCAATGGGCAATTTCCTCTTTGTTATAAGAGGGACACAGTGCCTATCTGTACCCCTGGATTTGAACCCCTACTTTTCTATTGCTGCAGCAGGCTCTGTGCAAGCTCTGAGGATGCCCGCTGGCTTATTTCTCTTTTGCCATAGTAACAATGGGGTTAGCAATTTATTTCCCAAGTAATGCTCAGGAAGATTTGCTATGACCTAAATTTGAGAAACCTGAATTGATTGGCCATTTCTTCGCTGACATTAACCAAAGAAACCTGTTATTTTAAGAGTCCAAATGTATATTTAAAAGGTAGTTAACCTTGTTTAAAAGTCATCTGTCTCCATCAGTGATGGCTGTTTATGGAATTTGACATGTGCTAAAAGCATCTATACTGAGAAACTACATATGCCTGCAGCTGTTTCAATCATGCAAAGCCATCAATGTTTCCTGGAATTATTTACGTTATTTTATTGCTATCTCTGCCTTCTATACAGCAAATAATTTGACAGGTCATCTCTATACTGAAAGCATTTCCATCAGCTGAAAGCAGGAGGCCTGTTGGTCCATAGAATAGCATATTTTTATCCAAACATCCTGGAGTGACACTCAAAATATCTGAGTGTGATGTTAAACATGGTATTGTGTTCAGTTTATCAGATGACTTTTTTTCAAGCAGAAGAAGAAACGCAATAAAGACAAAGAAATGATAGTGTCGGTTAACCAGTGCTCAGTAGAGTTATAAAGTTCAAAGGCTTCAAGCTATAGATTATCAGCAACCTTCCCCAATCTGCTACTCTTTGAGTATTGCCCTACTATAGGAGTACACACTTTCATCAACCTGAGCACTGCACCATGTTGAGGGTTACATTCCACAAATGGGAGAATCCAACATATGTTTTGGGGGAGAGCAAGTGGGGAGATTTCCGTTGACGTTAAGCGACGAAATGGATGCCGTATGTCCCTGGAAGGCTTAAGATTTCAATTAGCCCCCTTATAAACCATGTTCAAAAAGAAAAGGCTGAAGAGGAAGATGGTTGCAGTGACTCACATTTGGAGAGCACCAGACTGGGTATGGCTGCTTTATTTTAATATGAAAACTCCTGGGACAAACACTGAATATTTTTATCCCCAGTTTTAGTGGGGATTATCTTATCTGCACTGTAGGACTAATTTAAAAAATCGAGTGATCAGTAAAACATAGAAGAGAGTTTGGAGATCCTTATCAAACAGAATTAGTAAATGGTGAATTAGTAAAGGGAAACAAATAGTTTGCCCTTGGATACTGTGGATTCTTTCATCTATTAAATAAAGTCCCATTCCTGATCTTTGGGTAAATATCTTAGATTGTATACCTGGAGCTCTTTCATGTTAGCATTATAACACCCAGTCAAAACTACATTATGTTGAGCTAGGATTGGTCAATAAGAGTCACAGTTGGCCAGCAATCTGGATCTAGTCCTGTTTAGTCAAAATCCAACAAACACACCACACTCACTTTAGAGCTTTAAAAGACCTGTATGGCTAAAATAATATGTAGAGTATTATATTCTCCTAGATGCCAACTTAACAGCTGGGTAAGAAAAAAAACCCTTATCACATAGTAATCCTTAGAATTAAGGGAGAGTAGAAAACATGGTTAGTTAACTGGCCTGCTTTCAGCTAAAGCCTTCTCCTGTTCTTTTTAGAAAGAGGCATCTTAATCTTCTTTTCTTGGCACAGGACACGTTATAGATATTATGACATTTTTCCCTTGAACCAGTGGATGTCTTAATTTCTGTAATGGAAGTAAGAAGCACAAAATCCAGCCTGCTTTTTCTGCTCCAGGCATTATTTTAAATGTTCAGGCCTATAAGAAAGAGTAATGCAGTGAGCTATAAAGAGCCATAGACTGCAACTCGGCTTTTCCCTCTTCTGAAGGATATCTGGGGATTTGGGTGGGGCTGAAACCTTTTGAACTTTTTTTTTAAGGATAGGAATAGGAGCTGAGGGGAGGGCCTCTTGGAACCAAACTTCTCTTATCTTAAATCTCCTCCTTCTGAAACAGCATGTTCATCAGGCTAATTTGGGATCTTCAGAGGGTGGGGGTGGGGATGGAGATAAGGAAGCTTCCCAGGGGCTCCTATTGCTCCTTATTCACATTTTTACAAAAAAAAAAAAAAAGCATTGCTAAATTTCAGCATTATAATCTTGGAGTCCTGTGGAATCACATGCTGCTCATGCTTTGACGCCTGCTGAAATCCAACTTGGAATTATACTATTTTATAATACCACTTTATAATGCCTTGGTAAGACCACGCTTGGAATATACTGCATTCAGTTTTAGTCACCACAATATAAAAAAAAAAGCTGTTGAGAGCGCAGCATAGAGCAACAATGATGATTAGGGGACTGGAGGCTAAAACATATGAAGAACAGTTGCAGGGAACTGGGTATGTCTAGTTTAATGGAAAGAAGGACTGGGGTGTCATAGTACCTAAGGGTTTGCCACAAAGAAGAAGGGGGTCAACCTATTCTCCAAAGCACTTGAAGGCAGGACAAGAAATCAATATAATCAAGGAGAGAACCAACCTGGAACTAAGGAGAAATTCCCTAAGTGAGGACAATTAATCAGTGGAACAGCTTGCCTCCAAAAATTGTGAACACTGGAGGTTCTTAAGAAAACATTGGACAACCATTTGTCTGAAATGGTATAGGGCAGTGTTTCTCAACCTGGGCGACTTTATAAGATGTTTGGACTTCAACTCCCAGAATTCCCCAGCCAACTTTGCAAGGTTGAGAAACACTGCTGGTAGACAGAAATGTGTCTTGGAGAAAGAAAGGTGAGGGTTGAGAAGGGCCAGGCCCCGGAATGTGGTTAATCTCTCCTAGTAAAAAAAAAAAGGGATAGGACTGGGGAATTCTGGGAGTTGAAGTCCAAACATCTTAAAGTCGCCAAGGTTGAGAAACACTGGTATAAGGTTTTGTGCTGGAACAGAGGGCTCAACCGGAAACCTCCAAGGCCCCTTCCAACTCTATTATTTTGTAATGCTTAGGTTTACTTTTCACCATTCATATATCTGTATGTCCAAAGCCAGCTCTGCAATAAGCCAGGTGAAGCAATCAGTTTCTGGGTCTCAGCATGGATTTAGAGTTAATAAAAGCAGGACTGAGTCTCTGAATGGCTGCCCCTTGCCCAAGTGCTGATCCTCAGTGCCTTTATATTAGTGGGGCATCTAGACTCTGCTTCAAGCCTCCCATGATTTGGCAGTTGTGCACACTAAGGTGGATGAACCACGGACACGAGCATACATGAATTCTATGAAGATAAAAAAATAATTAGCATCTGGAATGAAATTGGCCTAAGGGTCAATGTTTTTTGTTTTTCATTGGAACAATGTAGAAACTCTTGCTGCCCGGCACAATTTTAGCATCCCAAACTAGCGTCCCTATCTGCCTTTTAGCTGTGATTCCCTCTTTACCTGCTGAAAACCTGGCTTCTTCTCTCAATCCTCCTCCCTCTTCTACCTGCCTGCCTCTTATCTCTTTTTGCCAGCATATAATTCTTTTTGTAAACCTATAATTTTGTTTTTCGTTTTTTTTTGTTAACTGCTAATTACAGGAACAAAGCCAAACAAAATAAAAGTATGTAAATTGTGTAATGGGCATACTTTATTCCAAATACTTCCTTGTTATGAAAGCAACAGCACAGCCTATGACAATAAGAGTGTAGGGAAATTTTAGCACTTCTAAGAAACAGCAACATAAAACATTTTAGGCCAAAAACAGGGCTTTTGGCCCCATCTTGGCTTTACATCCAAGAGGGAATAGGAACATTTCTAGAATATGATTTATAATAAATTCTTCTTGAAAACTGGAGATTTGATGCAAGCCAATTGTACCCAGCCCATTTTATTTGCAAGTCAATGGCTGGACAGAGAGAGAGAAAAAAACCCAGCCAGCTAGAAGAAAAACAACTACCTCTGCATTCCCAAAGTATCTGTAAAGAAAAATTGGCATAGACAGAAAGCATTACATTTCCCCACCCCACCCAGCAACAGTTTGATAAACATGGGCTTGGTAACTACAGTACCACTTATCCTCACAGATTCAAAGAGTTGGAAGGTCCATTTGAGCCACAGAGTCCAGCCCCTTTGCTTCATGAAGGGATCCAGATTGAAAGTATCCCAGCAAAGGGAAAAGTGCCACATCTCTGTGTAATTGGATTCCAATGTCGAACTACTTTTATGCTCACTTTTTCCTAACATCCAGTCAATTTGCTGTCCTTTAACTTCAATTAATTATTCTGTCTCCAGCATCTCTGGCAACTTCTTTAAACTTTCTGCTGCGTGACATCCTTTTAGATGTTTGAAGAATGCTGCCAGTCTTTTCTTGTCACGGTTAAATACTCCCTCTTTCCTTCAGCCACTCTTCATAGGACTTTCTTGTTCCTGGATCATCTTTGTTGTCTTCTAAATCTGTTTTTAGTTTTGAGGTACTTATATAGCCACCTAATTGCCATGTCATTGTGTCTACAGCTTGCTAACGAGAGTATCATGAGATACTTTGTCAAATGCTTTACATAGTATGTTATAGAATTTCTATATACTGTATGCTAAGGAAATCACCTGACCCAAAAATGAAATTAATTTAGTCTGACAATAGCTTCTTGAAAAATCTACATTTCCTGATAATAACTTCATTGTCACCAAAGTAAAATAAGGTTAGTCTGGTAGGATATTATTAATAATAAATCAGATTATGATTTCTCTATAACTTTTTCTCCTTTCTGAAGACAGGGACAACCCTCTAGTTACCTGGTACCTCTGGATTTCTCAATGCATAAAACCAGAAAATCCTCCAATATTCTAGGATACAATTCGACTGGCCAAAAGATTTAAACATTCAGTATAAACCTATATTATATCACCATATTTCTATCAGACTCTAACTTCAATGCTGTCCATTCATCCTGTTCTTTCTGCTTGACTCCTGGAACACTCCTCCTTTCAACCAAGACAGGTTTTTTTTTTAAGAACTCCCATCCATTTTGAACTCTTTATCCCATTAGTTTCCCTTGGCTTGGAATCCTAGTTATATCTCTCTGCTTTTATTGCAAACCACTTTCTTGAATCTAAAGTATACATTCAGCTGCACTTACTTTCAGTTTTCCCTCAAATCAGATGCAGCAATTCTCCCAATCTTCTTGCTATTGCCACATCTTTGACTAAGTTTATACTGATTAGTATCAAGTCTTATTGATCCTTTCTTAGCTTTCTACAGAAAAAAAAAGCTATCAGCAAGAATCAACAATTTCCTGGAAAAAATATGCTTGGCAGAATTTGCCTTTCCACCGATGTTGGAATAATTAGAGTCCTCTTGTTATGCTCACTTGTTGAAGTTGAACACAGATTCACTCCTCATTCCAATGTATTTTTCAATTTGGGGACTGTAACAACATTGAGCTCATTGGTGAATGAGCTACTTCAGGAATTACACACAGAGAGGGCATCCATATTTGTTCCTGTTGGATTTCTCAGGGGCATTTGATACTATTTGACCATGGGATCTTTCTGGGATGCTTGGACTGATAGCTTTGAAGACTTATTTGGCTAAGAGCCCTCAGAAGTGTATGTCTCAGTGAGCCACTCTCCTCAGGAGTCCATTTTACACACTATCCATGTTATACTTTTTAACATGAGACTCTTGGGGGATATCTTCAGAGTAGGTCTTCCAGAGTTTGGAGACTCATTTCTATGATAGTGATAAGCAAGTTTACCTCTTTCTTTTTCATTTAATGTCAATGAGGATGTACATTGTTGCACTGAGGCAGAAACGCACTGCAAATTAGTATTCAGCTTAGAGAAAGCAGCAATTTGGAGCTGTGGCCCACCCTTTGCAGTCTCTACCATTCTTCCAGCCATCTCCCACAAGCATTTTTACCCATCATACCTGAACCCAGGAATTTCTACCCTTATGAATGAAGTTTTTAAAGTTCTGAAGTGGAGATCCATTTTTCAAAGCAATGCGACCATTTTATATCCTTATGCTCCAAGTGGTGGCAGAAAATTTGGTTTCCCCCAATTAAAACCCAGTGGTTCATATTCTGTCTTGAATTCTGAAACACCCCGATTCAAATGAGCGCAGGCACAAAAGGGTGGGCCGTAAAGGAAAGCATGCTAAAGATTCACCAGCAGAGACAAGGAAGGAAAAGCACCAGAAAGCTATGGATTTCAATTAAAGTTCCTGATGCTTGGCTTGTGCAAATATTTCACATCAGGCTGGCTGCATCTGCTCTTGCAATAAAAAAGGCAGCTTGCTCACTACACCTGAGGGAAACAAAATTATGAATGTTATGTACATGAGACCATGAGAAGACATACCCGCAACAAACATCACTGGAGGACTGTCTTCACAATGTTTGCATAAATTCTGAGTCTTGGGAACATCACTGTAATGTGGCAAGTTTCCTCTGATCAGCCACATTTTCTGTGGCAGAGAAACCCATGAAGCCTCATGCTATACACATTATAAGGACACCCTTTAACCTTTGTGTGAATGAGGCATGCTCTTGCTATTTCATCGACTGAATGGACTGAAGAGGCTCTAGGTGCAGCTGCCTCACATTTCCATTACAGCAAGGCCTCCCTTGAAAAAAATATTAGGAAACCATGGTCAGAAGAAAATGTTGCAGTTTAGATTGCTTCCTAGTTTTCAATTTGTAAACCATACAGTATTATATTACCCTTATGGTAGCTTCTGGTTGGTTTCTCACTTCTGCTAGAGGGCTTGTTCTTATTTATAAGGCTCAAAATGTTGGATACCATGTTATCTGATATTTCCTGCTATACAAGGAAGCTGCTTGTAGAACCATCTTCTTTTAAGGGACTGCTATGCATTCCACTATTAGAAGAAACAAAATCAGAGTCTGATCCCTTTTCACTTACAGCAATGCAGCTCTGAAGCTGCCTTCCTATTTCACAGCTCTGCCCTTCAAATTGGCATTGTCCTATATAAAGAATTGTATTGGTCTACTGCTTAAAGACCTCTGTGTGGAACAAACAATGGCTAATAAATATTGTAATCAATAAATTGAGAAAAAAACCAGATTGCCATGGTACAGTGTTAAAACAATGTTTCTCAACCGTGGCAACTTGAAAGACAGGTAGATTTCAACTCCCAGAATTCCTCAGCTTAGTTAATTATGCAGCTTCCAATGGCTGGCTGAGGAATTCTGGAAGTTGAAGTCCGCTCATCTTAAAGTTGCCAAGGTTGGGAAACCCTGCTGCAAAATATTATTGATTTATTTTTTTTCCCATATAAAAATAAGCAGTTCCCATTATGTAGAAATGTGTCAAGGGATTGTCCTCAATTTTGTTTCTTATCCCTGGTAAATGCACTCACAAGACTGCAGCATCAGTTCCCTCACTACAGAATGAATGTGTTGACTAAGCATTTCTGAATAGGTGGGACTAGTCCTGGAACACAAAAATAGAGGAAACTTTTCCCTTCAAGTTTTGACTTAACATGGCGACAACCCTGCCACCTCTGAAAATTCAAGTTTTTCTGAAGAGTGCTAAAGGTAGTAGTGCAGTGGGGAAAAATAGGCATTATAAGGTATTAAAAATGTGTTAGGTAGAAATAGCAATGAAATGAAAGAGAACTGTTAGGCTGGCAGTGCTAGGGTAGGGACTGAATTCACCAGATTCACTTTCACTTTCCAATCATCCTGCACCCATTTTTCTTCTGCTGAGCCACCAAGATCCAGGAAAATCGTGGAAAGCCTTTCCCAATGCTATTGCCACACTATAGACAGCTAGACCTACAGGGCAGTATACATGAGAGGGACACTGAATGGGAAACCCAAATCCTGTGTCAGTTCAATATTGAATATGGGTACAGCTAATTTGTTGGTCCTCACAATGGATTTGTGCATTCGGGCAGTTAGAAGGTGCTAATAAAAAAGTTGTGATAAGCTTGATAAGTTTGTCATCTCTAGAAGCTGGAAGATCAAATAGATGCTTGGTTTCTGAGGCCATGCAACAGAGCTAAGGAAAGGTACTAGGCTGTAACTTTCCCATTGGATCTTTGGGTATATAGTCCTAGTCCAGTCCTAGCTCAGAATTCCAGGCTCCCCAAAGATTCAACACAGTAGTAGCTCAATAATGCCTAACTCAATGCCTGGGTGCATCCTTTCCATTCTAATCTCCTCTCTGCCCATGTATTACCAGGAAATCCTAACCTCAGCCTGCCTGTTACATTTCCTAGAGGCATCTAACCAATACCCCAAAAACCAAACTTATGAGATTGGAATGGCTTCGTAGATTTGGGAATTTGTAGGAAGGTACCAACGAGGCAGAACTAATATATGTCATTCACATCTCCCTTAAAAGCATCAAATTACATGGCACTTCTTGAAATGAGAAATCAGCTGTCTGTGGACAGCAGAGCAGGACAGCTGGGAGCACAGAAAACAAGAGGACTTGGGGCTTCCCTGACCATGTGGGATTCATACAGGCAGGGAACACCAAAATGAGGCTGTACCGAGATAAATGCACCTTTTGCTGAGTGAAAAAGTAAATCATAGTTTCCAAGACCTCAACCCACTTATTTTATTGCTAGGAACTGAGGGGGATTTTCCTGCATGAAACATATTGTGCTGATGAGTTTATAAAGGTACCCACAATAATATCAAAGGCATCATTTATTACCCCTGGTGCTCCTACTCTTATTCTTGTCATGGTCAAGATACATCTAGCTCTACACCATGTACTTCTCAGCCTCAACGCCTTATCCATGGGCACAGTGACTAGGTTAACTCTCTAGGATTCCTTCCTGCTACTAGAGAAATACATATTCAAAAATGAAGTTAATTCCTCCTGGGGTTTAACCTAACTGTGGGCTGAAAATTGCTTAGAGTGCAAGTCACAAGATTTAGTCACTTACATTTCCTTGAAGGATTAATAATGCAATTCCTCAGAAATGGGACCACACCTATGATTAGCTATTTTCATCTTCACTCAATATTTGGAAGGAAGGGGACAAAAGGAAGATCTCATCCTTTCTAGCATCAGATTTTGTCAGAAGACATCTACTGTACCCATTGCAGTCTATCTTAGAAATAGCTTGGCTGGTTTTAGCTGCAAGTTGCTTTATCTCCTTTTCCTTATTAATTCAGGTAATCCTCAGTTTATAACCTTTTGTTTAGTGACCTTTCAAAATTATAACAGAACTGGAAAAAAGTGAATTATGACCTTTTCATACTTATGACCATTGCAGCATCCCTATGGTTACATGATTGGCAACTGACTCATATCGAAGATGGTTGAAAGGTCCTGCAACCTTCTGACAAGCAAAATCAATGGGGAAGCCAGATTTACTTTGTTTCACTTAAATTAGTGTTACTAACTACTTAACAACTGCAGTGATTCACTTTACAGCTGTGGCAAGAAAGGTCATAAAATGGGGCAAAACTCACTTAACAAATGTCTAACTTAATAGAACAGAAATTCTGGGCTCAATTGTGTTATACGTCAAGTCTGTACTTATCTGTACTTTGAAAAATATTATTTGATTTCCACTGTGCCTGAAACACTGAAGACAAAGGATGAAGAATTAAAGTAGGATTATTCATTTCAGAAGATGTTACTCATTAGAACTGGTATCCCCTTCTCTTATTTTTTTCCCTGTCTTTCATATGTACACACATATACATAGATTTTCTGGAACTGGGACAGGATTTACTATAATAGTAATAAAGAGCAAAATATGGCAAACGTCCAATAAGAGTTAGATTGCACACCTCTAAGCAGCAGTAGCAGGATCCTGCCACCAAAGCAGTTTAGCTTACAGCTGTTTGGGGACTAGAAAAATTCCTCTTGACAGCCTGCCAGAGCCATGCCTGATTCCGTCATTCCATATGAGCTGTGTTCAGTATGATTATTAAGGCTGTTTATTGTTTCACACAACTGCTTTATTTTTATTCAGTAGCGATGTCTTCAATTGTCAATACAGCATCAGTATATATTCTTTCTATCGGCTCCAGTTCCAATTTAGTGTTTGTTTTGAGAATTCATGGCTTCTGTTGCAGACCAAGAAAAGGTCAGTGGCCCAAACTATTTACAATGAGTCTAGGCCTAGTATAGTCTTTTTTTTTTTGTAAAATTTTTAGGCCTAGTATAGTCTTGAGAGGGGTTCAGTCACAGATGACTTGAGCGTTTGCATCAAGAAGAAAAATCGTTTTTAAAATGGGTGGAACAAAATACCCCGCCTGTGAAAAATGGATCAAGAGAAATGTTTCATCTCTTCATTACTGAATCCAAAATCAGTTAATAGTTAGATTCAGTTAATAAAAATATTAAAAGCAGAGGAGAGATTTGTCCTCTTGTTTTTATTTTCACTACAATACTATTAGATAAGATTGCTTAAAAAACTGGAGACCAGCTCAAGGTCACCTGGCAACAGATTAAAGCAAAGATTTAAGCCTGCCTCTTTCTGAACCTGGTACCACACTTTCTAATCACTATGCCACATTACAAAGTATAGTGCTGGGTTTGGGAAAAGGGAGCCCTAATTTCAAGACAGAAGGCAGGCATCTGTCAGAAGAACTTTATTGCTACCTTCCTGTACTGATTGAATGGGGGACTACCAGGGCTGGAGAGCTTTGTTATTTCTAAGTCCAGAGTTGCTCTGTGCCCTTTTTCCAGGTCACTATGCAGAGAAGCTTGGCACCAACTGAGGCACCCACACCGCCTTTAGTTCAAACAATGAGTCACTAATTACAGTAACTTCCATCCACTACTAATTTGGCATTCAGCTAGCCAGTAAGTGCTGGATAGAAAATTTCCATGGGTATTTGGACAGAAAGGGGCACAGCCTGTCGTAAGGAGCAATACCCTCCCAATGCTCCTGAATTCAGCAATTAAGCTGCTGGCAAGGGCTGCATGCAACTTAACCCTGAAATATAATTGTTCCCCATGGGTGGGAATGGAAATGCAGCAGCTGCTGCTACTCTCAGCTAAGTAGAGTCTCACCCTGATTCTCCCAGCTGTATCACATCTCCTGGCTTCAACAGCAGGCAGTGCGATGGGTGGAGATATGATACACAACTTCTCATTGCCAGCTGCTTTGCTCTTTGTCTTTTAGCCAGTTGCTGTTGGGCTGTCATTTTTGACACAGAGACAACTGCCTTCCCCTCACTGTGTCCTAAAAGGTAAGGGTGGGTCACTTTGTCTGGTTTGAAAACAATTACTAGGCCCTTAAGCCTACCTTCTGCATCTTGCATCAGGGGACTATCCAAAAGGGAGGAAAGGGGGGGAAGAGATAGTCCTAACCAGATCTTCGAGAAGACGAAACGGCTTCAGCCTGGATCTTACTCATGACCTTCTGTGGTTTTGATTTTAACACCTTTATAAAAAAAATGAAATTCCTCTAATATGATACACCTTCCAAATGGGGATGAAGTTTGACTGTCCCCTATGTCATGTACCACAGTGTGCAATAGTAATATTATAAAGACCAACTATACCCATATATAACTTGTATGTATAAAAGTAATTACATATAGGCCTTGTTTTCAGATCATACTTAAACAGCTAAATTAACCATGGTTTACTCAATACCCAATTTTATAGCTTTGCGTGTCACTGAATCCTCATGAGAACATGGAGACTATCATGCGGGTGGCTAATTCCTAGTGCAAATTTACATAGTCACACTTATCTGCCTTATTCCTGTATTAGACAATTAAACTCGGTTACTGAAGTTTTACAAATGGTTGTACTACATCTGAGACACCCCATCAGCAGAGCTCTTTTTTCTCCTTGGAACTGGCAGGCAGGGCCTTTGGTGAGAAGCACACTTGCAGTGAATGCTCTTCAATACAGGTAGTCCTCAATTTACAATGGTTCACTTAATGATCATTCAGTTACAACGGCACTGAAAAAAGTGACACGACAATTTTTCACATTTGACAGTTGCATGGTTCCTGGGTCATGTCATCCTCTTTTGCCACCTTTTGACAAGCAAAGTCAATGGGGAAACCGGATTCACTTAACAAACCAGGTTACTAGTTTAACAGCTGTAGTTGATTCACTTAACAAATGTGCTAAGAAAAGTTAATTTTGCCCCTTTTTACAACTTAGCAAATTTCTCACTTACCGACATAAATTTTGGACTCAATTGTGATGGTAAGTTGACTACCTGTAGTTAACTGCAAACCTTTCTGAGCCAGCTGAATTGTTTGTGATTATCTACAATTGCATCTGACATGGACATGGAACAAGTCTTAACTTATTAGAAATTGCAACTGGGGGGGCAGGAGGGCTGGCTGGGCTTATCTGAATGATCTGCATCAGTTGTTTCTAGGACACAGATTGATGGGTTGGTATTTACTTTTAAAGTAATCACATTTCCTTTCAAAACTATCAGGACAACCACAGAAGTTAGCAGCAAAGAGTTTGCTATCATCTAGAGTTGTCCAGATTTTGGCAGCCCCTGTTTAATACCCTGCCAATGGCTTAGGATGTGATTACCTAAATTAGTGCTTCTCCCTTTCTGAACTTACGAACTTGCCCAGCCCTTAAAATATAAAGACACCCCTACTCAGAGGCCAGCCTTTCCCCACTAGGGGATAGACTAGCCTCCTCCTGCATGACTCCCAGGCTATGGAATGTACTTCCCTGGGAACTGCTTTGGCAAAATTCCTCTTCCCACATGTAAAGTCGGTAAATGTGCCCCTCTTTCTCCAGCCTATTAGTAATTTACTGTGATGTTAAGTTGTAAACTTTTTAATTCTGCTTTTTCTTTTGTTTTGAAAACCACAGCCACCGGATTGCTTGTTAGTGTTGGGGAGGGCGGGGGATGGGATTTCAACCCTGTAATTAAAGAAAATGTTTAACCCTGCATGTTTTCCCACCGTGCTCCTCTCCTTGAAAAAGAAAAAAGAAAAAAGAAAAAAAAAAAAGCCGGGACACAGATCCGGCATATATATCAGCAGCTGGTTGCTAGGCTCTGGAGAGAGGCTACCCTTAAAGAATCGGGCCCGCCTAGCCCAGGGAAGAAGGTCCGGGTTTCTGGTTGCAGAGGAGGCACAATCTCCCCTCCCACCCCCGCGCCCACTCTGCCCTGCGAGGAAGGAGCCGCCCCCACTCCCGGGCCGCCGCCTTACGGAGCCGGGGGTTCAGGCACATGTGTTTCTAATGCACCACGAGCCCCAGGGCGCCGGCGTGCGGAAAACGGCACCAAATTCCTTTCTGCTCAAGTAATGGGCCCCAGCAGTCTCCGCGAGGGGGGGGGAAGGGCGGTTGGCGAGACCCCAGGCGAGGAGGGGGAGGAGGAGGAGGGGGGGGATCACCACGCCGCCTTTGGGGGGAAGAGGGGGGGCACAGCTGCTTGGGAAAGGCGAGCCTCGCGAGGGCGTGGCTTTAGCTGGACCGACGCTCGGAGAAAGCAAAGGCCTACAGGTCGCGGCTGCTCTCGGCTTTTTTTTAGAAAGCCCGGCGGAGCAGCTTCCCCGGGCGGGCTTCCAGCGGGGCGGGTGAGCGCGCTCTCCCCCTCACACCCCCAACTCCACCCTCGGGAGCAAAAGGCACACCGGCACCCAAGCATCTCCTCCCTACGCCCCTCTCGGTTCTGACGTGCAAAGCAGCCACGTGCCATTCCCACGGCTGGACCCCCCCAGAGTATAGCTTCTGACCCAGGGCCAGAGGTGCTCCCCGCCCTCCCGCGTCCCGAGAGCCTCAGTGGGACTAATTTTTTTATGCTGAAGGTCACAGCCAGGTAGGTGGCGGAGGGAAAGGGAGGGAGGGAGTCCGCTCCCGCCCCAGCATCTCTTCCCCCCCTCCGCCCCGCCAGAGCAGCGCAGAGAGGCAGAGTCTTTGTCCGTCCTCGCTCTCAACCCCTCAGGCAGTTTCTGCCGCGTTCAGCACTTTTCTGCCTCCCAGCCAGGAGCCCTTCCTCTCCGTAATTGAATTGATGCCCCACAGCCCACTCATTGAGCAGGGCCAGGGAATGGGTGTGGTTAGCCTACTCCTCAAGATAAGGAGCCTTGTCACCCCAATGACCTTGAGCCACAAGAGGAAAGGCAGCCAGGTGCCTTCCAGCACACTGGGGTTGAATGGCTCCAGGATGGGGCCTGCTGTGTGGACAGCTGCCCACCAGCCAGGGTATGAGGCTTGCTGCATAAAGAAGTTATTGTTCAGCCCCACCCCAACCATCCCCAGCTGGCTTTCCCCAAGCATCTTTTGGGAATAAGATCCAGACAGCAGACTTTTCTTGGCTCCCTTTCTTAGAAACTTGGGTAGGGTTTCTTTTGTCCCACCTCCAGATGTTGCTTTTAGTGCTGGAACTGAATATCCTGAAGGGTGCTGCAGCCTTTGGCTCGCTTGTTGTTAAGCATTTGAGGTTTGCAAGGTCCTTTGACAAAGCATTGTATCGCTTGAGTGTGCCCTGGAGCAACAATGACCTGATGGGTTCAAACCACAGGATAATTGGGGGAAATAGTGGGCTTTTTTTTTTAAAAAGGAGGTGGAAGGGGGAGATCCCCCACTTAGAAATCAGCTTTAAGGCTCAAGTAGCCTTCCTCCCTCTTCAAAGGTGACACTTTATGAAAACCAAAGGAAATCCTGGTCTTCATTTTCTCTGAAACTCTTCCCATTTAAGAGCCCTATAGACATACCCAATTTTTCTGAGTCATGTGGCTTACCAAATCCCACCTACCAAATTCATCAAAGCCAACCCAGCCAGCCTCCATTAATTCCATCTACTTCAAACCCACTGTCTGCCCCCAAACCTCTGCAGCTGCCATGCATCAGGGTTCTTTAGCTACATGTTCTCAGCTTCACTGATATCATCCCTTCTCTTTTTCACTACAACAGTGAACCGGATGAGACTCAACCCAGAAAATCTGGGCAGAGTCCAATGTTGGGTTCCAAATGGGAAAGGCTTTAATAAAATGCTAAGGAGGAAGCGGCATGTTGCACGAGGAAAAAGACTTTCTGTTGCAGCATTAGATAGAAGGGGCTGTTCCCGCCCTGCAGCCTTGGAGAGCAAACTGGATGAAAATGCTTCAAGAGGACAAAGGAAGGCCAGCCAACAGGGGAGAGATCTCAGGGCCAGGATAGCAGCATGAGTGGAAAACTAACACAAATGGAGAAAGAAAGGAAGCCAACAATGGGGCATGGATCATGCTAAGGCAGGGGATTCCCAAATTCAGATCCCTGCACAATTAAGATTTTTATAGGACCATTGATATATGTGATCAGTTTTGTTAATTCATATGGTTATTATGAGTATAAAATGCCACCCCAGGCTCTTTGGAGGAAGGAGGAGATAAAATGGCCTAAAGCTGGAAAAAGATGGCTAGTACAAATACAAATGGTAATAAAAACTTGAAAAATTGCAAGGATATAATTCCAGAATCCAACAGCAAATTAACAGATTTTAATATTCCTACTTGAGCCTCAAAAAGGAGGGGTGGTAGCTGGATCAATGGGACTGGAGGGGCTGGTTAATAGCAAATATATTTAATTAAATTCTGACCAACTCACCAGGCACTGGTATAATAATTGAAAGCATATCTGAAAGCTCAGGGAGGGGTTTACTTCACAGCTAATGCCATCTTCAAAAACTGATTTACAGGGCAGAATTAATGTCATGACAGGATTTTAAATTCTGATTTAACACGCACTATTTGCCTGCCTGCTTATAAAGATCCAGGAATCTTTCTAATTTCAAGAAGCTTGAGAAAGCTTAAGTATGTCGTGTCACAAAAGCCAGTAAACTTAACTGCCAAGCCACCAAATCTGACTGACTTCAAGATGGACTTCTCTGTACAAAATCTATTCACATGCATTTCTAGAGAGATCAAAATCACATGAGTTTTGTCTTTAAAAACACAGTAGCACTACTTCTGATATGGACGGGTGTATTTTGTGCTCTTTTTAGAGAAGGGATTTTTCCTTAGGAGCAAATCCATGAATATTGTTGGAACACTCTGCCTAATTTTATAAAAATTTATGCTTTAGGAATGACCCCATCTTTGATTCAAGGGATTTTCTTCCACGTTGATCCCTTTACCTGCTCCCTAAGCTGTTGACAGCTGTTTCATGTTGATCACTATTACCTACATACACACACACAAATAGCCTGCTCTCCAAGATATGGTTTTCATGGTAGATCCCATGAATGTAATTTGCTCCTTCTCTAACTCTCCCAATTAATACTGCTACTTAGGCAGTATTATTAATTTCACAGTTTTACAGTATGTGGGAAGAGGAAATGACAGGCCACTATCCTAAAAAGCTGACAGCTTAATTTCTGACAGTGGGAACAGAACAAAGGAATGATTGTATTTGATACCTTATATAGTCTTTGCTTGCTTTTAACTCAGTAAACTTTTCCTCCTGTTGCAAATTCATGCTTTTCTGAGCATAATTTTTCATACATACAATGCTGTGATCATTTCCCATTGTTGTTTCTCCACTTCCTACCACAAACCCTACTCATCCTATATATCCTCTTCCAGCTGCCTCTTTATTGTTAGCAAGTGGATGTACAATGATTTATAGGCAGCGTCTCCGGCTAAGCAGTCCATGAGGCCCTAGCTTCCAAGTTGGAGCCAGGGAGGAGGGTCTCTGAGTGCTTGGGCTTTGAAAGGGAAGGAAGTAGGCAAAAGAACAGCTGGAGACCTTCTGCTGTGGAGGAAAGAAGAAGAGTGAGCTTCAAAGAAAGAAGATCTCCCCCTACGAAGCACATGGTATGTGTGTGCATATGGCAGGGAGGAAAATAGGAGTAGTAAAAAGGAAAGAAAACCAATAGGTTGGAAAAAAGTAAAGCACAGATGAAGGCTTTTAATATCCCCTGAAAGCCATATCTACCATCTTCCTCTCCAGAAATGAATATGAAACTCATGGCTCAGCAGAAGATGACAAGAACTAGCTGTCCTTCTGCAATCAATGTGCTGATGATATATGGGCAGCTTCAAAGACATTGTAGTAGATGAGGAGAAATAGGGGCAGATCAAGTTCAAAGCACAGAACAGGGTTGGCTTCAGCTTCGGAACCAGAAGTCCTATCCTGTCAAGAAGACCAAAGAAAATAAAAGACACCATCTTACACAATGGAAATGTCTTGGAAGAAGGAAATAAAAAGTGTTGGTGTGCCACACTTTTCGCTGGCTCTCTCTAGGTTTGGAAACCAAGCATAAGTAGGCCAAGTTAGAGTTTGGATAGAAAGCTATCTGAGGTTATGAGAGCTGGAGGCTAAATTGGGAAGTAAAAAAGAAACCCACCCAGGAAGAAGGCAATGGCAAAGTACATCATTGCTGTTGCCATAAAAACTGTATGGAGGTGTCTGTAAAATCACCAGGGGTCAAGCTCAACTTGGAGATTTACAGTATGCATGGCACTCTTGCTAAAAGTATGGGTGTACAAGAGCTTTCAAGCAACCTGAGTGTGGAAAGAGAACCCCCCCCCCCAACAGTGACAGAGGGAGCAGTCTTCCTGGCAGATAGAGAGGGAGAGATGTAGCTGGCTCAGGAGATTCAAGAAACTTTTCAGAAAGGGGAAACCCTGCATTAAAACAAAACAAACATTGAAAATGTGAGGGTCAATATGCAAGATAAATAAAGACTCATGGGAATCTTAGAACTTCAAGCACTTACATTTAAATTCTAAATAAGTACTTTTCTATCATCTTTTCCCAACTATTACCCAGCTGCCTGGGAATAAGAAGGTAATAGCAGTACATTTAGAGGGCATCCAGATGGGAAAAGCTGCTATGAAGACAAATGCAGGATCATGTAAATTATTAAAAACACAAAACTAAGTCCACAGAGGTGCTTTTGATAATATCATGAAGCCTACAGTGGGTGGAATCCAGTCATCACCAGTCACTTATGTCACACATGTATAGTAAAACATGCTTTCTATTGTTCCTTAATTTATCTAAATAAAAGCAAGAGTAAATGCTGAATTTCACCAGTAGGGAACTGATGCTGAAAAAAGAGACCTATTCAAAATACCCATAGAGGATATAGGCCACCATTGCTTTAAAAGGCTAAAAAACAATCCTTCCCCCCCCCCCTTTTTTTTTTTTTTACTGTGTAATAGGTACCAGATTAACTGTTCTATAATTTTCAGGCTAAATGCACTATTGGTACCTTATTTTAGGAGACTATCTGAACTTCTCCAGTCAAGTCTGCACCTTAGAAAGTACACATACTAAACTGCCTGAGATTAATCTTCAATGGCCTCTGAAACGTATTCAAAATTGCTTTAAATTTCTGAAAATGATTGAGATGTAAAAGGAAGATTCTGTCTACTTCAGAGCTGTGAATACCTATTAGCTAGAAATATGAATAAGCAAATCTCTTTCCTGTTTGGGGGGGGGAGGACGGCAAAAATGGAGCATATGCCAATTGTGTTGCCTCTTTGTAAGGAGACAGCTTCCACCGGCAGCCTTCAAACCAAGGTTGCTCTGGGAAGGAGCAGCCTCAAGGCTCTCGACCAACGCCTCTCTGAAGGCCTTTGAATGATACGCCATGGCTACAGAGACTCCTATAGGCTTCCTCTTTCCACAGAGAAGAAAGAGGCCTAAAACATACAAAAAACCCTCTTCTGCAGACCCAGGCCTCAGCAGCTAGGCTGAAAGGCTGCCAGAATTTGGAGCCCAGCGTTTCTTGAATTGAGATACCTAGTTCTGGATGCCTCCCTTTACTCCTCTCACAGACCCTCCTCCTCCTCCCCCTCCCAGTCCACCAGTCCCTCCCCTCAAGCCTTCAGACCCCCGCCTCTCCCCTTGCCCGGCCCCACCTTCCTTTGTGTAGCGGGTCCCCATCGAAGAACTTTCACCCACCCACCCCAAAAAACCCCGGGGAAAAGAGTGGAAGGCCAGGCCCACGAAGGAAGGGCTCGAGAATGACCGCAGCAGGGGGAAGCCTTCCAAGATGACGGCCTGGGGCTGTCTTGCGCGGGGCTACGGCCGCGAGGCTTACGACAGCTCCGCGCAGGCAAGCAGAGCAGGTGGAAAGAGCGAAGGGGATCCGCCCCCGCCCGAGACAAAGTGCCGGGGAGGGGGGGCGGCGTCCGGACACGGGCTCAACCGCTAGGACGTGCCTGAAATCGCAAGCGAGGGCTTCCCGGGCTGGTCCCCTCGCCCCATCGGGGCGCTGCCATGAGGGGCGTCTTTTTCAGCTCCGCTCCGACTACAAAAGACCGTCGGAGCATCTCTAGCCAGTGCCCTCTGCTTGCATCCCACAAAAGGAGCCGTCGCCCCACCTCGCCCAGCAAGCGGCGTTGCCAATGCACCACTGGGGTTGCTAATGGCTTCTTCCTCCGGCTACGTCCGCCCGCCCGCCAGCCAGCCAGTTCGTCCCACGTTCAAGGAGCATCTTGCCGGTGGGAGGCGCGGAATTCCCTCGATCATCCTCCGGGGCTAAACCGGGAGCTTGCAGGGAAAGGAGCGGGAGAGCGATTTCCCAGCGAAAGGCAGGCAGGCAGACACCGCCCACGCCCCCCTGTACAAAGCGGCTGGAGCCACCGCCCCCCTCCCCACCGAGGGGACAAAGAGCTGGATCGCCCGCTCTCCGGGGGGGGCCTTACCAGTCCGTGGGGCTGTCTTCCCCGATCACCTCCTGATATGAGGCCAGCAGCTCCAGGCGGTTCGCGCTGAAGCTCACGCCAGCCATGCCGGCGGCGACGGAAGGATGCTGCTTTCGGGAGCAGAGAGCAGTGCCAGAGCCGCGCTCGGATTAAGACAGGCCGCCTCGCCTGCTCGCCTCGGAGACACTGCAGCAGCGGAGAGGGAGCCGGGCGGGCGAGGAGCGGAGGCTCCGCCTGTGCGCGCACTGGGTCCTAGCGCCGGGAGCAAGGGCTCCCCCCCCCTCCCCTCCCCTCCCTCCCGCCCCTGCCCCGTCTCTTCAGCACCAGAAACCGCCACCTCCCGGTTTCTTCACACGTGGGTGCGCGGAATCAGCCATCTTGCAGCCCTTAAAGCCCTGGCCCAAGAGTCCGGCCGGCACGGGAAAGAAAGGAAGAAAAAGAACCTGCCCTTCCCACCCGGCAGGCCTTCAGGTGTAAGTTTTGGGCGTAGGAGATGGGCGACCCCAAGAGATGTTCTGTTCCTCACGTGCAGCCCTTTGGGGACTGTATAGATAGCCTCGGGGTGAAGTTCACCCCGGAGCGGCACTCTGAGCAGACACCAATAGCCTGTTTTTGTCTAAAACAACTTTCTGTTTGTGATCTGTCCCACAGTTACTGGCCAGAAAGGAACTGACGGGATAACCTCTTCCCAACTGCATTTTCTGGTCCAGATCACAAAAGAGTATAAACTCTTAAGGAAAACAGAAAGTTCCCCAATCTTGCACTTTTCTGGGGCGTTTTCCCATTGCAAAGCCCGCCGGGCCTGATGGCTGTGTGAATGGTGGTAATGGTATCTAGCACATCTGGATATCATCAGGCTGGGAAAAGATTTGAACAGGGAAGCCATCATCAGCCCGGATGATTTACATCAGAACAATTGCATCAATACAGACAAGAACAGCTGCGTGGCTTTTCTCTCTCTCCCCAAATGACAGATCCCTCCTTATTCTTTTTTAAAGTTGATCACTGCTTGCTGCATTTGGAAAAGTGCAGGATGCTTACCCCCCCACCCCACCAGATTTTTCTTCCTATCACTCTTTTAGCACTTCTCATAGGCATTAGATGTCTGCCTGTTTGACAGATGTCTGCCTCCTGTTTAGCTTCTCCAGGTCATTTTCTGGGACTGTGAAGTCAGACAAAGGCTGGTTCCCATAATGAGTGGGTGGCAGCTGGGCTGTCATGGCACCTTGCAAAATCCATCAAGTGAGAGGCTTTCTCTCCCCTCGGCCCTGCATTTCTTTTCTAGTCACCTGGCTTCTTCAGTTAAAGCCCATGTGGTTTCTTGTGGCAATCAAACTGAGCAGCTGTAAAGATGACCTGGACAAGGTGAAGAGTAGGGAAAACTAATTGTCCCTGCTTGACATTCCCATTTGTTCCATCTGCGCTTTCCAAAACCCAACAAGCAAATCTTTCTCTCTCTCTTCCCCTCCCCCACAAAAAACAAGTACAAAAACCTGGAGAATCAGAAATATTTATAAATAAAAAATCCTAGGAGTAAAGGTTGGTCTAGTTAGTATTTGAAGGGCTGGGGGGAGGAAACCTGCACGAAATATCATGGAAGTTGAAAAATATCCTAGATGGTAATGGCAAACAACTACATTGCTGCTCCAGAAATATGTCCATATCATCCCTAGAAGGCAAATTCAATTTGAGGTGGCCCTTACTCCTTAGCAACAATTATGAATGAATGGAGGTTTCCATGTGTCCTAAACTCTTGTTATCATCTAACTTACAGTCCACTGATAGATCAACTTTCCCTGAAACAATGACTTCAAGGCATTGATCTAGTATGTGTGCTTTTGATGAAGCTTTGCTTCCCTAGAAAAATGTACTTCATTGAAAAGTTGTTTCATTACCACAAACCTTTCATGAAAATTAGGATGAATAATCATCAAAAGCACAAAAGTAACATCCAACAACAAAATGACACACACACACCCCAAAAGGAGATACCAAAACTCAAACAATCACAGCAGGCATGTATACTATATATCTCAAACAAGTGTAGAAAACACATCTCCAGGTTATGAGGCATAATGCAATGATTCATTAAAAAGAGTAAATAATTTCTAAATAGAAGAATTTAGGGTGGGAGGGTGGGGCAAAAAGAGAAGCTTTCCCCATCTCCAAAGTATATGAAATATATAATACCTCAGAAGGTGTCATGTTCCTAGAAATTTGTCATAAACTTTGACCAAACATTAGCACATTTTGCTGACTCAGTATCTTCCTTCTTTTGATCCCACTGTGGCTCTTTTCCCATTATTTTTATGAATCTGTGGACAGCCTTTGCACTAAACAGACTTTGGGAGGGCGGGTGTTTTGCACCCTCCAGGCCTGCTTATTTTTCACTGAACTATTTTATCGGTAGAAGAGAAACAATCTGTCTACTTAGGATAGTAAAAGTATTTGCTCCACCTTGTTCCAGATTAAGCTATTTCCTTATAATAAGTGAATTATTCCCAGCAGTTTATGACCTAAAATACCATCACTGCATGAAAAGATGCTTGCTAGCTGCCACTTTCAAAATAAAATACGTGGTTCTGAATTGCACCCATAATAGTTACTCTCTTTTGAAATTTCCTCTAAGTACAATTAGAGGACAAGAAACAGAAACAGCACTGTACTTCGAATGTCCATTACTTGCATCTGATTTCTCTACTTCCAATGTTCCAAGTATTAGGAACTCCTAGACAATCAGAGCCCACAAGGATGAAGAATTAAAAGACATGTTTTATTAAGGCATCAAAGGTGGCAAGGAATCACAGACTCCTAGCTGAACAGCACAATTCTGAGAAATACATTTAGAGCAAAACACAAATACTAGGTCTTTGGTAGAGGTGCTTTGGGGCCACCACTGACCTCAGAAGCTGTGTGCTATAGTATATATAAAGTTGTGTTCCCAGGTATAGAGTCCCAGGTTCGTCTCACGATAGAGAAGTTTTTGTTGGTGTGGTGAAGCTGGATCTTGAAACTCTTCTTTCCTTCATGATACTTTGAAGTAAGCCGTTTCTTGGTCTGTGGAAACTCACAAACCTTTAGATAAGTCACTCACTTTCTGTGGTAGGGATCTCATATTTTTGTTACTAGCAAATGGTTTGGAGGAGAAAAGATTTAGGGTTTGGGGATTATTATTTTTTTAAAAAAGCAATTTCGCTGAGCAACATAGTTGGGAATAGGAATTCTACCTGGGAGTAGAAATACATGCTAATGGACAAAGGACAGACCCAACCTGATTATAGAAGTCCTTTGCAAATGCTTTGTCAGAGAAGGGAGGGCAGAGGGTTGTTGGTAATTGCGTTGCAAAGGGGACAGAAAGTAATGCTAGTGAACTCTGAGGAAAGCTGCCTTCCCTCATTTTTCCCTGGAGCTTTTAACAGCAAGTTTTCACTGAGTTAATGACTTCAAGGGAAGGCCAGCTGGTGCTTCCTTTCAAGCATTCTATCATTTGGGATCCTTTACTAGGGAGAAAGTTCTCGAGATTTTCTTTTCTTTGGCTGAAATGGGCACAGAAGTCTACAGTATCCTTCCCTAAACTGGTGCCCTCTAGAAGTCCTGCATTTCAACTCCCCAAATGTCTAGCAATTTCAACCACAGGTTGGATGGAATCTGCAAGAGATAAAAGCCAAACGGATAGGAAGAACACCAGTTTAGGTATATAAAAAAATATAATAGCTGTAAACTTCCCAAAGGTACTAAAAAGACCCTGAGCGTTTTACCCTTTCCCTCTATGGGGAAAAAATAGTCAAGTGAGACATCTGGTTTGGGGGCTCTCTCAGGACAGGAAAGAGGGATGCAGAGTTTGGGCAGGCAGCAGCTTGGGCACTTTAGGGTCTCTTCCATCTCACACGTGGGAGAAAGCGTGGCTCTTGCACAGCGGCTTGTCCTTTTTGGAGTAGAATGTCTTTCCTTCCAAATTGATCTGGCAGATCTGTGGGGAAAAAGACGTTCTCCATGAGATTCACACCAGTTTCCCCCTCCCCTGATAATAAGGCCTGGATAGATGGTTGTTAATTGCAAAGTTGTGTCCTACTCATCGGGACCCCATGGACAACATTCCCCCAGGCCTTTCCATCCTCTACCATCTCCTGGAGTCCATTTAAGCTCACAGATAGATGATAGAAGCGGGAAAAATCAGCCTGACAAATCCTGCCTACTACTACCAGCAATGCACATCGCAGTTGCCCTCCAACATTAATCTTAACTGTAGGTCTTCATTTCCTCCAGGAGCTCTGCAACAGTAACCCTGCAAGGTAGGCTGGGCTAAAAGGGAAAGCCTGGCTCTCCGCCATTCAGTGACTTCCCATGGCTACGGAAAGCTTTGAAAGGGTCTCTCTGCTGATCCAACATCTCGACTGCTATGCCACATTGGCTCTCCGCTATATTTCGTCAGCAGGAGACCTTCATGTTGCTAGTTACGAAGCAGTGAGAAAAGGGCCTGCGTAGGCACAAGCAGGTAGCTCCAACCTCAATGCACAGGAAGAAGGAAGCACATATTATGCCAGCCAGTCCTGCCCCTGGCTGCGAGTAATAGTCTGCAATTATTTTATAATACATTTCCCTGAAGTGCAGCAGAAGATAGTAGAGTTAAAACTTGAGAGAGGGGAAAGAGGGCAGAAACTGTCTTACCGCACAGACAAAGCAAGTGTCATGCCAGCTGAAGCCCAGGGCCTCAAGGAAACGATCACCAGCGTCTATTTTGAAATCACAGCCACGGCACTTAGTTCCAAACATCTTGTCATAATCTTGCACAAAGGGGAGAGATAGGAGGACAGGAAAATGACATTATTCCTGAGCCAGCATTTTCAAACATAGTACACAGTATGGTACCTACGTTGGGAAACGGGGCTTTGTTTGCACTGGCCCCCATAACAAGCATTTCCTATGGCTTGGTGGGAAGGCCACGCCCCCAAAGCATCTAGAGAGGCCCAAAAGCATCCATATGCTGTAGTTTTATTTTGCTTGAGCATCAAAACTCTCCATGGTTGACTGTAGTCCTTCTCAGACCCAGAGGAGATTCTGAAAATTCATCACAGGATCTTCTGCCACTGCTTTTCTAATTTGTTATTAACATGGCAGCTCTTAAAAATAATAGATGGTTCATATTGTTCAGGGTTAACTTTCCAGTGCCTGAACTCCTCAAGTATACCACCAGCTCTACTTAACATATTTTAAGAGTTAAGATCTATAACTCTGCTATTTCTGTTCTGGGTTTTCTTCTGACATCCCCCCCCCCGCCCCCAGCTCCCTCTCTCTGCTGTTATAAGCTAAGCTTATAGTCTAACACAACTATGCTGATGGTTGGGCTAGAGATGGCCGACAATCCTCACACTCAAGTCAAGCAAGGCTACACAGCCTGTTCAGAATCCTGTGCATCGTCCCCACCTATTTTCTGATGAAAGGCAGCTGCTTGTTCATCTGGGAGAATACCAGATTTGTTCACAGCATCCAATAACAGGGAATGGAGATGGAAGGAGTGACTATTTTGTTAGTGAAATCACATCCCTCCCCCTCCCCCTTCCCCCCCTCCGTTTCCTAATGGAATATTCCAGAGCAGTATTGTTCAGATCCAGAATGAAAGGAGGAAAAAAAACAACAATTCCCAGCATGCTTGTTGGCATTCTATGTGATGCAGGTACTAATCTATCATCTCCATAGTAACCTAGCAGAACTGGTACTGCCCAGCAACCATCAACAAAAGGTGATCAAACCAGAGACAGAGGAGAATTGCACAGCAAGTATTTTATTTTGCAACTTCTTCCTGCTGTCCAGGATAGAAAATCCAGGGCTAGCAATATATTGCATGATATATGTTTCACTCAAGGCTTTCCTTTTTGGTACAAGGAACTCTGATGCTACCAGGACCAATCAGGATACATCCCATCTCATCAGGCTGGAATGGCAGCTAAAGGCTCTCAGAAAGCTTGAAACACGGAGCCATCCCTCCCTCCCTCAATTATTCGGTATGCAGTACCTCTCTCACAGTAGGGCTGCCCCTCTTCTATGTAGAAAGCACGATTGCGGATGGGTGTTCTGCAGGCAGCACAGACAAAGCACTGAACGTGCCAGGTCATCTTCAGAGCATGCATAATCTCCTAAAAAAATACAGGAATGTGAGTCACTCCACTGAATGGATGCACTTTCTTAGCCAATACGACGAGATAATTAGGAAAAAAAAGAGCTTTATGGAGCACTTAGCATTGAACATGCTGTACAGCCATCATCTTGATAATCCTAGGCCAGGATGTGCACACATTAGGAATCGGGAGAAGGAAGAGGCTGGAGTAGGCAGGAGATTGATAAACATGCCTGGAGAAAGAGGGACCAGGAAGTTCTAGCTTATAGTTCTTAATCTTCAACAGATCTGCACCCACTTCCGTTCCAGGCCTGAATGAGGCCCTTGACAAAACAAGCTTATTACTGTCTCCCAAGACATGAACCACACTTGAATTAATACAATGTAAGCTTGAGGGTAGCCCCCTAAGTATTTCTGGACTTCAACTCTCGTTGGCTCAGCCAGAGTGACTAAAGAACTGGAAGGAGGGGAATTGTAAGCCAAGAACATTTAAAGGGTTAAGAGTCAACTAGGCTTTCCTAAGAGTCCCTAAATTCCAGCATACCTGAGGCGATGACCTCCTACCCCGAAGGTCACGTTTCACCTGAACTCACCCCTGTAATCTTCTTCTTGCACTTGGCGCAATTGGGGGCGTAGCGCATGTCATAACACTTGGGGCAAAAGATGGAGCCCTTTTCTTCAAAAAAACCACCCTCATCAAGCACCTTCCTGCACTGTGAGCAGGTGAACTCTTCTGGGTGGTAGTAGCGTCCCAGAGCCATCAGGTAGCGCCCCCTGTTGGAAAGCAAAGGGAAAGGGTGAGTGGGGGGTTGGCAGCAACTCTGCTCAGCTGGAAAGACAGGCTCTCTCTCTCCCACCAGCCTGCATTACGCACGTCAGTCGCAGGAAGCCAAAAAGCACACTTCTGAGACTCCTGTTCACTTCACACATATTCAATCCCCATTAGCAAAGGCAATTTGAACATTTATCTCCTCAATCAAGTAATGAGGGAGAAAAGAGAAGAATAGCAGGGCCCCACCAGAGGTTGCTAAAATACAACCGCCAGCATTTCTAAATGCTGACCATGTTGGCTGGGTTGCTGGAGCTGTAACACAGCAGCAGAGGGAGACCACAATGAGTTCCCCACCCTAGACAAAAGACTCCCTGGCTTACCTGATGATTTTGTTGCACTGATAGCAGATGGGCGTTTTGCTGGCACTCTCCGGAGCTTGCTGTGCAGCCTGGACAATAGAGTTGCGGTTCTGCACAGGCGTTGGGGTGGCTGGCTGGCTGTGCGTGCTCAGCACAGTGCTGGTTTTATCTGGTGCATATCGCTCAGCGAAGGAAGGGTCCACAGCCCAGGGTGGACGACTGGAAGGGCCTGTGATAGGTGCAGGCTTTGGAGCAGTAGAGCCTGGAGGAAATTACACAAGGTATCTGGCACTGCATGTTTATGGGGTGGCTTGGGTGATCCAAAATGTGCAGGGCTCATGCTCCGATTCTGTGCGTGGGTCACTGGGAATACCTTTCCCTTCAGTTTTTCTCAAGGGAAAGAATAAATCTGCTTCTAATCTACGTATGTACGCACAGTGGACAATTTAAAATTAGCTCACTGTTTTACAGAGTTGAAAGCTGCAGCAGCTTCCACAATCAGGAAAGAGGCAATTTCCCCTGCCCCCCCCAAACTTTCCCACTGAGGGACCCCCCACTCCAGCTGCCTTTCTCCCTAGCATGCACGGCTCCTGCTTACCATATCCAGGATCCACTGTCAAGGCTGGTGCAGAAGACGGATCTGGTATGGAGACCTGGCTACAAAATAACCAATTAGTTCCAAATAACTGGGCCTTTTACCTTATACCCAAGCAGAGGCTGGCCCTTCAAGTACATTGAACACAGGAGAGAACCCAACCTAAATTCTTAGGCTTTGGGGCCCCACTTTGCCCCTCCCCAGGCAGGAATTAAAACCAGGACAAGGGGAGCATAGGCCCTATGTTCTCTGTGTAGCAGTGACCCCTATTGGCTGGTTTGGTTCACCAACATGCAGGAGGAGGTGTGTCTCTGCATGCTTACCAAGGAAACATCTCTTAAATGGTTGTTCTGTTGGAGCAATAGTTGTTGGGGCAGTTCCCGAGTCATTAAACAATGGTATAGAAACAATGTCTGGTATTAATGTTGTAGAAGAGCAAACTCTAGTAAAGTACCCTGCAGGAGGTAGTAGGACTGTCCCACACAGGAGAGTTAACAGAATTGAAGATCCTGATTAAAACAAGGCACAGAATATTATCCGGTACCTCTGGCCAAAGGCATTTGAGACAAAGTTGTTATACTGCTGGAACTGTTTTGGAGTCGGCAACTTACACTTAAGCTGTGTGTCTAGTGTAGCTATCAGGAGGCAGCTTTGAAAAAAAAAAAAAACTTTGCTTGAAAGCATCCCCAGAACACTCCATCTTGTCTGAATCCTACTGGAGTGACGCTGAAGTAAATTCTTAACATTCCAAGAAAATTAGACAACCCAGCCCTTCCTGCCCTGATCATTACACGCTTTTTGTGATACCTGATAAAGTATGTTGGAAGGATGTGGTGAATACTTGGGTACCAACTTCATGCTGTTTTCACATGCAATTCTAGTCAGGAATGTTCTCAGTGAGAACATATGCCCATCCCAAACCAACGGGGTAAATAGCACCATGCTAGATTTCCCCAGACGTTCAGGCCTTGTGCCTGCAAAAGGACATCCGGCTTATCCGCAGATCATTGAGTAGAAATAAATTATCGGTGTAGAGCTTAAAGGGACATTTGAAGGCCAAATACTACTGCAGGGAAGAGGTGAAATCAAGTGGCAGTTTAGTTTGTGTGATGAATCGCAGAGGAAGCCACCTCAACCCTGGAGCCAGCCTTTTCCAGCAGATGATCCAGGAAGAGGAGAGCAAGATGCTACATGCACTTCAGCAGAAAATGCTGCCGGCCAGGAGCAGGGGGCCTGCGCTGGGGCAGAAGCTCACTGAAAACAGAACGATGGAAGAACTGAACAAATGTATGGAGGTTGTCAGATGAAGTAAAGAGACAGAGAAAGCTCCTGAGCAGCCCAAAGAAAGGGAAAATAAAACACAGACATCCCAGGATGTTCACCAATTATTCCCCCCCCCCATTTCTTAGATATCTAGTTGGGGTGAACTGAAAGAAAACACTCCCTCAGGGTGCAAGAACACTCCCCCCCCCCCCCCACAATCCCATGCAAGAACAACTGTGGTATGTAATTTTACCTAAACTCTACCATTCTGAGTGCAAGCGATGGATCTGTAGATCTCAAAATGATCACACACACCTTTAAAACACACAGGCAACGTTTCTTCACATCAGAGACCGTCATGTTTTGGGAATCTCATGTATTTGTATCACCAGGCAGGAAACTGAGGGGTATTTTTCCCTCCCCTCCCCCCCTCTCTCTTAACACAGATTGTTCCTCACACTTAAGATCCCCCACCTGCGGTGAAAAGTGGCACAGCTCAGCAAGATCCGCACCACATCCTCCCAGGCTGAAAAGAACAATGGGATGCTGGCACATTACAGAGGCCATGCAGTGGTTTGTTCTGCTCTAGATCAAGGGACTTTGTCCTTTAAAAAAATAACCCTCTGTGCTTTTACCCTCTAGTCCACTCATATAATGATTTGCCTACAGGGTATTTTTTGTATCTGTGCCCCATGACAAGAACCACTATCCTGTTTCTTACTCACTGCCTAATAATGTAATCATAGAAAATAGTGCATTGAGGGAAAAGAAAAGAAGGAAGCTCCAGATTGCTGATAGGCTTCTGCCCCAAAGCTTCCAAGACAAAACAGCACCTGTGTGTGTATATAGCCAAAAGCAGACCCTGCACTTGCGGGAATATGCTAGGAAGAAGAAGAAGAGACAGATAGACAGATATAGAGATAAACAGATAGACAGACCCGTGTGCACACACACACACAGCCATAACGTCCTCCAGAATACTTGCACAATTACTAAGAAGTGTCTCCTGGCTTCACCTCACAGATATGAGATGCTGTCAATGTATTTCCCCAGGACAGATGTATTAGATGGGTCAATCCTAGTTGGAGAAAATGGTTTTGCAAGATACTAAAGTGGCAAATTGTTAAATATTTTCCAATATAGATTAAAACCAGCAGTTTGTCCTGCACTCACAGTACAGGTATAATATGCTCATGGCAAAAAAAAAAAAAATGGCAGATAGCAAAAGGACCAGTGTGTTTAGAACCAACTGCCGTTACTGAATGGTCTGCAAAAGCAATTCACGTGGGTCACATTGGAATAGTCCAAAAAAGCACTAATGAGGGCCTGAGTCTCCATTATGGTCATGTTGTATATAGGGTTGGTCTTTTTATTTTTTTATTTTATTATTTTATTTTATTT
>JAEANM010000046.1:0-54755 GCA_017656035.1 Myanophis thanlyinensis | reverse complement strand
ATGTCTCATTTAATAACATACATTTTGGGCTCAATTTTGGTTGTAGGTTAAAGACTACCTGTAATGTGTTTTTTTTTTTAATACATATAGTGCATAGGAATTTGTCCATAGTTTTTTTTTAACTATAGTCCGGCCCTCCAACTGTCTGAGGGACCGTGAACTGGCCCCCTGTTTAAAAAGTTTGAGGACCCCTGCTCTAGTTTGTCTCTCAGTGATAACCACCTGCTTTATTAGCTGAACTCTGCAGATGAAAGGATGCTGAGAAAGACTTGTGATATTGGAGGGCTGCTGCCAAAGCAGACAAAATTTAATTAGATGGACTAGGTGGTTTTGCTCAAAATAAGGCAGGTACCACAATTTCAATCTGTACTTGAGAAACCACACATCCCCCATAATCAGAAATTGCATAGTATAAAGTTTTTTTCAATATTTGGTGAGGAATTACAGATAACTGTCTAATTCACAAAGTGCCTATTTTGGTAAACTCCGGATTTTCTTGCCTTCTGAAGAGAAGTTCTCCATGCTGATGAGTGTACTTCCCTTTGGAAAAAGATTGCAAAGCTCTTTTCAAAAGTTATTTGTCTCTCTTGCAAGCAACTCTTGAGAAATAAGCTGTAGCTGTTTTAGAGAAGACTGAGTTACATGGCATCAGAATATTATTTTCTATATAATTAGGGGATCAACTGAGAAAAGGATCTTGTCAGCAGCAAACAGAATTGGCAGGCAAATGGGTGAAGAACAGGAATGTCACCAGCTCTTCAGGAGACCTCCAACCCAATTCTATCTAAAAAAACTACCAATAAAAGCCTAACATATCTCAGAAATCCATCTGTTCTAACCTGGACTGAATTGCTTGTAATATATACCAAATTGGTTTAAATTAAGTTGTGATTTAAAAAAAACCCCATAGAATTTAGTGTTAATTATATTTCTCATGATTTTGACACAAGCATTCAAACAAAAATGGGAGCAGATCCATACAACAACTGAGGGAAATGGACATGACAATTGAGAGAGAAGATTGCACCCCCAATTTAGAGCCTAAACTGGATCCTAAAGATGCTGTCTAAAAATACCCCTCACTACCCTTCCTTGAACAGAAACTGCTAATGAAATTCAGGCATCTTAGACATTTCATTTTTCAATTGTTTATATGTTCAATGTACAGCAAGTTTGGACTAGTGGTTAAAGAACCAGACTAGAAATAGGGAACCTGTGAGTTCTAGTGCCACATGATGCAAGATGTCACCCGGGTGACTTTGGGCCACTCACTCTGTCTCAACCTTAGGAAGAAGGTAATGGCAAGTCATTTTCAAAATCTTGTCCAAAAAACTGCATGCATTTATTCAAGCAGTTGTCAGGAGTCAAGATTGACTTGGAGGCGCACATAGACATAACACAAAAAATGCAATTAAATTTTAATTAAACAATTAAAATCAAAGACAAAATTTAAAATTAGGGTGAAGGCAGCAAAGCTGGGACAACATGCATTAGAAAATTGAATTACAGACAAGCCTGTTTGCTCTCTTTTGTTTACAAGATCCCAATTCAGCCCAGTTTCCTATTAGGTAGCATCCAAAGGGGTCTAGCTTTAATGTTATCATTCCTGACAATTGCAGGAGAGGCTAGACTAGTTTGGTCTAAATATATGTGTGGGTAGATACATGGTTGGCTCTTAGATATTAAGTCAGGATCACAATCAAATATGGAAGGGAAACAGAGACTCTGCAGAATAGCAGTACATGAGAAAAGAGGGTCTGTGACTCATCAGGATAATTTGTAGAGTAGATAAGGACAGTTGCCTTCCAGTAAGAAAGCAAGACTGGAAGAAATTTCCACCAAGCCCCCAGCCCATCACGCTGCATCATCAAAGCCCACCCACCCACAAATCTACCTGCTCATCTATTCTACAATAATTATTCTCATTTACTGTACATGCAAGCAAGTTATCTGAAAAGAATAGGGACCAATAATAGGGACCACAGAGTTCTACCTCTATGCCAGATTTCTCCAGAAGCTCCCTGTGCTCTCAAGTGGCATATTAAAGTGTCTCACTACACTGTAGAGTCATTATTATATTGTGTAAAATCAATGTTAGATATGTACTGGGACCTTCCTAACACTTTCCCCTCTACAGCCAACTTAGCCCTGTCCCTACATCCTTGGGAGCCACACACATTAATAGTTCTTTATAAATGACACCTATAATAATCTCTCATATTCCAAGTATCTTCTCAGCAAGAGAATCCCTACCACATAGCCAGCCTTATTGCACAATATGGCTTCCCACTTTATTGTCCAAATCTGAGGGAAGTCACTCACAATTCTAGCTATTTTCCTATGCCTCAAACACAACCCTTCACTGTACTATATGTAGAGAATCGTATTATTATTGCTTTCCACTGGTGTTTCTCCATAGGTTGGTCTCCTTTAAACCACCACCATGACTTCCCCCACAGAAACAAATAAATTGTAATCTGAGGAAGAAAATGTATTTTGATACAAACTTGGAAATTCCCTATCAAGGGAAGAGGATGGTTTACTCTGTCATCTTCTTATCTCATTCAGCTGATCCAGCCATTTTACTCCCCAAGCCACACAATGAGGAAGCAACTGTCTACAAGTCTTAAGTCTCAAAAGTTTGATGTATAATCCTGTCTCACCCAGTTAGTATCCATTTGTTATAAAGATTTTTTCTTTATCTTCCATGGAGAGTCCTGGAACTGTTCCGAAAAGAGAACCTTGTCATTCTCAAACTGTCCATAGGTCAACACCAAGTCCTTATGTAGATCTAACTCTCCTAATAATTGTGTATTTTTATCTTACAAAAAAAATACATATCCAGTAGCATGAAACAGAAGTAACTTCTCAGGAGATGATGAGGGCTAAAGTTAAGGTCCAATTAGTATTTGGAGGTATTCCTTCATAACTAAAGATATTTAGACCGATGCGCCTCCTCACCTCCCTCTTCCACCTGGCCAGCCACTCATCCCGCTTCCTCTTGCTGATGTAGTAGGGATCTCCAGCTTGGAAGGTCAGGCGCTGCACTGGCCTCGGGCGAAGGATGGACTCACAACCCAGTCCTCCACGCAGACGGCCACGAGATCCCTAAGAAAAGGAGGGAGATATAAAGAACGGGTACTTCAAGGCTAGCATGGCTACATGTGTAGGAAAAAAATATTTTGGGGTAATTAAGAAAGTTGAAACTGCTATTTTGCTTCCGCTGGTCATGAGGAATGGTCATACTGAACCTTGTAGATACAGCTCTGAGGAAAGTCTTGCTTTATTTACTACTGACATAGTATTGTTTGGAGGTGCCAAACTTCTCTAAATAGTCCAAACCAATAATTAATTTTACTAAGCCAAAATGACAAGCTAAGATTCCCATACTATAATTCATTTCATGTTTCTGGATTTCTAATTCAGATATGTAGTCCAAGGATAGAAATAAATCAAGTCTTAACTGCATTCATTCTGTATAACAAAGAACAGCTATGATACTGGTCTCCATCAAGGACAGCAAACAAGCGACCAGTTTCAAATCTTACCTATTTTTGGCTGTGTTTACACAATGCACTAGAGTAATTTTAAATGGGTTGGATGTTAATTTGTGGCTCTATGAAATGTAAAAACACAAGTATTGTGTTATGTTGACTGAACCAAACTGTTGTTTAATCACATAGCGTTACATGAACACAACACCTATGCTTTACTAATCCTGGTTTACATCATTTGTTCAAAGTTACAATGGCACTGAAAAAAATGATTTATAATCGGTCCTTGCACTTATGACCACAGCAGCATTACCATGGTCAATATTCAAGCACTTGGCAACTGGCATATATTTGACACCCTGAGGTAATACAATTGCCATTTGTAACCTTCCCAGTTGGCTTCCAACAAGCAAAGTTAATGTGAGGAACTGGATTCACTTAACGACTGCCTGATTCATTTAACAACTGTGGGGGAAAAGGCAGTAAAATTGGGTGCAACTCACTTAACTTGCCTTGCTTAGCAATAGAAATTCTGATCCCAATTGTGATCACAAATTGAAAACTACCTGATTATTATTTATGTGGTGAAAGCACTGAACACAACAGCCTTAACCAAATCTGTTAAAAATGTAATCACTGCTTTTTTGCAAAATAAACTCTAAAAGATTGTCAATACCCAGAAAATGGGTTAATTCAGTAACTAGGTTAAATATATTACATGATTGAACCTGCGTTTGTGGTTACTTTGGGAGTCATTCTTTTCTATACTGTGAATCTGAAGCTTGATGTATTGGGTGAATTATAGCCAATAAATAGATACAGATGTAGTCCTTGACATTACCATAATTGAAAGTACAATTTCAGTCATAAGTCATCACAGTTTTAAAGCAGGTCACCACATGACCAGACCCAATTTTACAATCTTTTCTGTGGCACTTGGTAAGTGAATCCATCATTTGCTGGAAACTGGAAGTGGACCCAGTTTCTGGCAAAAATATTGTAAAGTACGGTGACGTGGCCACAGAGTGCTGCAAATAAATAGGAAGGGCAGTTATCGTAACTTCAAATCTGGGTCGTGAGTAGCTTTTTGGGTGTCCAGCGTAACTTGGGTGTTTGGTGTAACTTCAATTGCTAAGCAACCAGTCATAAATCAAGAACTATCTGTATGCTGATTTTTTTAAGGGACGCAGAACTTATAGGGATGTTAGAGGAGGTACTCTATAGGATATGTCTGGTCAGTTTTCTATCAAATAGCAGAGCAAGAGGGGAGAAGAGGCAGATCTCACTTTCCTTTCGTGCACTAGGCCATAAGTGATATGACATGCTTTACCGCAGCTGATCTATGCTCCATTTATGCTTGCAGTGCCATTTCCTGAAGTCCAGATTCATGACTTCTTATAGACTAAATGAACGAACATTGTCCATGTAGTAGAACAGGCAACTGGTTGTGTTTATACAGTATATTTGGTTAAATGTGATTAATTGTGGGATGGCTTATCATGTTGTGTAAATCAGGCCCATTTGGTTAATATAACAACACTTCAAGATATGTTTTATTTCAGGTTTTTAAACTTTTCAGGTTGCTAAACTTTTTGAAAAGTTCTGAAATGCACCCAAATTTGATCTAGGCTGTTTTCACAACAAATCTATTTTTTTTTTCCTATATGCACAATAACACAAAATGAACAGAATAAAGTAGCAACAGAACAACAAAAAACTGCTTGTTCCATGCTGCTTGTTTTTGTTTTTTGTTCTCTCCTACAACCTATCAATTTTGGGGGGGAAATCAATTGTCTTAAAACAAGAGTTTCCGGTTATGGAACTTGTACAGATCTATTAATACTTCATACATACACTGTTTGTTTATAAATGTGTTATAGCCGCCCAACTCTGATGGACTTTTGCACATGTTATGACATCGTTTGATAAAAAGGGACCTCGTCTTTCCCTAAAAAAGGGCTCTTTCTCTGTTTGCAAGGGCTCTGTCCAACTTGCTGCCTAAACCCAGAAAATGGGTGAAAGTAGAAAGAAACATAAATTGTTCTCAGCAGCTGCCTGCATCCCTTCTGTTTCAAAGTCAAAGAGAACATTCTGGAAGTATTACAAAGGCATCTATTTGCTAAAGGAAGGGTGAGGGTTTCGTGTTTATCCTTGGATATCGACAGGATTCAAAACTATTATTGCTTCACTGTTGCACATCACAAACTCAGGAGTGAGGATGCCTATAATATGAGCAGCAAAAGTGAAGAATATCCTGAACCCTGCCCATTTGGACACCTTTATGTTTTATATCCTCCTAAAACAAGTGCAGTGATTTGAAGCAGAACAAATGGTTTAGTCTTCAACAAACAGAATGTCTTACAGGAAGAGTGTAGCTTACTGGCCTTCACTGAATTAAGAAGGCGACTGGGACCGGCACATTACAAAACTGAGTTCCTGTGGTCACTATGTGATCTATGTCCACTAAGGGCAGACATAGTTAAAGAATGCTAATTTCTATAACTATTGCATAAATGTGCAATTCAACTTCTGACTTATTTTCCCATAAAACAATTGCTGCCTTGGGAATAGATATAACATTACTCTCAACCGATGAAATTGTCACACAATACTTGCCTCCATTTTCAGTGAGTTGTAGTGGTTTTCTTCCTTGTCGTCTTTGCCTAAAAAAACAGAAAGGGAGGTTAGAATTAGCATGGGGCTCTACAAAGAGCCAAAAATATGGTTTCTATTGGGATCAAAGGTACTTCGAGCACTTTACCTCCAACACAAGGTCTCTTGGCCCTATCACATGATAGATAATACAGGACTACCTGTATATTAAACTCCTTTGAGCATCAGAGGCACTGTTTTCCCCAATTATTGGTGAGTTGAGTAGAGAATAAGTAATACAGAGTTTCAGAGTAACACTGAAATACAGTACTACACATACTGTAGTCTACACAACCATTTGCTTTGGCCAAGATTCTCATATCACACATACTCAAAACATTCATTTAGCAAAGACTCTCGGCAACGTGCATTAAAATGTTTCTTCTTGAAAATTCAACTTTTAGTTGCATTTATTATTAGAATTATATCCCATCTTTACTTTTTTACAACTCAATGTGATGCACATAATTCTCCTGCCCCTTTGAATCTAAGCAACTAGACAAAGTCACCCAGCCAGCATTCATGTTGGAGAAACAACTAGAGCTCCCAGGGTCCTAGGTCCAGCACCTTAACTACTACACCAGGCTGGCTCTCTTATGGAAAATTTGATGATGAATTTCCCCTGATAGCCTGATTGTCAGTTTCTGTTTCTTAGGCATAAAGAGTCTGGGGTAATGTAAGATGGTGGCCAACTAGTATGAGCCAAGCTCAGTTCCTACCCCATTTAAAAATGTTACTGTGTGAATAGTTTATATGAAGAAATAGGGCCTTCTGAGCTTGTGGGGTTTTGAGAACAGCCTTGACTTGTATGCTGAGCCTGTCCTGGTTATGTATGTGTGTTAATAAGAGAGCCTTAAGCATTGTGCATAATATTCCAGGAAAATATGTTTCTTCAGACCTGCAGGAATATAAACTGATATTGGAACAATTAAGGATACTATGGAAATCAAACTGTGCAAGACAATTAAGAAAAAAAACCATTCTTGTCTAGGGGGAACAGAATGCTACTTTTGGAATTAGATGGATATTGGTGTTTTTTTTTCTACATATACTGTTTTCCTTTTGTCCTTCTACCTCTCCACTCTCCTCTTCCTGGAAAATTCTGGAAAACTAGGATGCTGTTTCAGTAACTACAGTATGCTCCTGCTCTGGAATGTATTCCTCAGAAGATATTCCCACTTGATTGTCTTCAGCCTCAGTGAAGATTCTCTGACCCGTAAGTTTTCAAGTCTTTTTTTGTTGAAACCTGTCCTTGTTCTTTTCATATTTTTCCAAGTGGTGTTTTAAAGAGTTTAATGCAAGTTTTACTGTATTACACTATGGGAATAAGGTAATTTGCAATTTCAGTCATTGGGCAATAAAGTCAAGGTAAAGGTCCAGGCTGAATCCTAATGATTTCAGTTTCCTTGGCAACAGTATGGAAAGGGATTGCTGTTTTGTTTTTGTTTGTTTTTTTACTCTATACTTTAGCCCACAACTGTGTTATCCAGAGGTTCTCCTATCCAAATACTAAAGAGGTCCAAACCTATTTGATTTCTCAGTCCAAACAAGATAATCTTAGTTCCACTACCTGATGAGACTTGTTGGTTAATATACAGATTAAAAAAGAAAAGAAAATAGTAATAATAAAGTTGCAACTAAATAGATCATAGCAACAAAAGTAGGCAATGAATACTATAAAACAAAAACCTTGTAGGCATTTTGAAAAGCCACCAAGTGGGCAGAAGGAAAGGAGAAAAACAGGGCTGAAAAGGTCAATCAATGATGTGGTTAGAAACTGTAAGAGTAGCTGTCAGAAGAGATCATCCCACAATAGGCTGTTACAGCAGTTGTAATTTCAAATGGTTGCTAAAGGTTGTGATCTGATGATCCCCTAAGGCAGGGGTGGGCAATTACGGCTCCTTCATGACTGGTGGACTTCAACTCCCAGAATTCCTGAGCCAGAGTTGAAGTCCGCGAATCATGAAGGAGCCATAATTGCCCACCCCTGCCCTAAGGGCAGCTAAGGACTGAAAGGAAGGGTAAGGAAGGAAGCTAAATTTCCTTTAATTTCCTTTACAAACAACTGAAACATCTCAAATCCTCCTAAATCAACCAAGTATAGAACCCATTCTGTTGAAGAAACTACTAATCATGAATAATAGAACCATCATGGTTTCTTCCAAATCTATGGTTTTATTATCTGGAAATCAAGATTGAATCTGGGTGGAAATTAGTGATGTCCACCAGATGTGAACTTCTTAGATTCCAGAATCAGATACTTTTCTGTTCCTCTGCTATGGGGCTACGCTTTATTTTTAATTGATGGCACCTCAAAGTTAGCATTTTAACTGGGGATTGTGATCAGTTCCCTTTCCTCTTTTTTAAAGCTTTAAATAAAGTGCTTCTCAGACTTTTGAATTATTACATCTATATTTTAAATACTATTTTACTTTATGTTACTCTGCTTTAAGACGTCTCCCTTTCAAAGTAATGCAAAAACTGCTTTAATTAATAAAGCTGAACTAACCACAACTTCAGCATGTCTATCCCCCTTTGGGCCAGCACGCTCCGCATAGAGAATCTCACTTTATTCAGATCAGGCCAGACAACATTGCAGTAAGAGCTAAGAATTTCTGGAGACTAAGCAATGCAGCCAAGCCAAGCCAAGCACTGCTGAGATGACATATAAGCAGCCAATAAGCCAATTGGCAAAATGCCTTGACCAAACTCTACGGTCCTGCTTTATTATTTTTCCTATGTCTAAAATATTTGAGTGTATAAAAGACCGTTGTTCATCTTTTCTTATTTTTAAAACTAGATATTAGGATATTTTCGTCTTATTGAAATACAATACATTCACTGCCTTTGGTCATCTTTAGCTTTGCCATGTCTTTAAATACAACAGCACCAACATTTCACAACTCACAATAGCTATTAAGGTGCCTCCTGTCCTCTCTCTCCTCCCCCATCCTTTGAAAGTCCCCTCCCTTTTCTTATCACATTTTTTTGAATACTGGGATGCCTGGGGCTGACTTTCCAGAACTCAATACTCTAAGAGACAAAGACATTCTGGAGGCACACCCCAAAACCAATTCTGGGATCACTGGGTAGTTTTGACCTGCCACTCACACGCTCCCCCTTTGGGATCCTCTGCTTTCAGAGTTTGCATTTGGCAAAGACTCAGCCTGAAGGAGGCCCCTTCCCAACAAATGCTCTTGGCAGCAGTCAAGAAGACCCCTCCCCTTTACAGGCCTACTGCCAGCAGGAAACGTAAGCTCCCTGGGAACATGGAATTCGCCACTCTCATCCACTCCGCAAAGGCTGTCCCTTGGATTTTTGGGGCAGGCTCACCCAAAAAAGAGTGGGGAGGCAATAAGAAAACAGATTAGAAGGACAAAGCAAATTCTCTTAGAAAGTCTGAGGAAAAGTGGAGAGAAGAAGACACAATTTGTTTAGGCCTAGCAGGCAGACTCACCTTGAGAAGAAGTAGGCTGGCCTCCCCAAGGACAGATTTGAGGTTTATTAAGAGGTATAAAAGAAGAGATGGGATAGATAGGAAACAATCCACCACCACCAATTTATCCTTCCTAAGTTCCTCTGCAACAAATCTAATCAATTGGAAACTAATCAAGAAGAGAAGCAACCTAAATTGCAAACTTTTGCTAGAAATGCTCTAAGGGAAATATTGGATTTTTCAAGAGCACCTATTGGTTGGGACAGAGAAGCTCTTGGATTAGTGATGACACACCATCAGCAGAAGGAGAAATATTGGTCTGTGTTCTCACAGGCTATTCTGTACTCAATCCTACAAAGAGAAGTCCCATCAGCATTTATTTCAATAGAGATCACAGACAAAGAGAAAAACCTTTTCATTCCTATAAGAATGTCTAAGTCAGATCTACTTTTTTGTCCGGAACAATTAAGTAAGAAGGAATTTAAGCATCCATATTTAATCTCTTTTGCACAGGATAAAACCTGGCTTTCTAATTTGAATGACACCTGTAAATATCTACACATCAGACTTTGGCTCAGGAATCAGTCCCGCCCCTTCCTTGCTTCAAGGCAACTGCATGCCTTCTTTTATCTTTTTTAAAAAGCTTCAGGCATATGTTGATCAGTTCATTCATTACCTCATTTTTTAAAAAGAAAACAACATTTTTTAAATTGCAAAATTGTTTTGGGGGCTTCTTGATGGTTTCACAAGATCTTGTCAGTCAATACTGCTAGCAGGAAGGTTCTTGTGCAAGTTGCAGAACCTTGACCACTGACAGAAAAAGATACAAAACACAATAAAAGAAATGCTTCACAGCTTTAAGATATGTGATATATCATTGTTCTGTGACATATCTGCAGGAATATATGTAACTTGGAGTTGAAGTGTGAAGTCCTTGGTGGTCTCTGAGGTTGGCTGTTTGTTTGCTGACTAGCTAACATTATCAGTCCACTAGTCTGGTAATGAAACTTCAGCACACAAACAATCAAATCCAGAGATCACCAAGGACTCTACACATCTACAAGACTCCAGGTCTATTTCATTTCTTTCTTTGCCACAGGTAGCCTCACTTAAACCTCCTCTTCAATGTTCACTTAAGTTTACAGGATGCAAGAGTTTGACTAATCCAATACAGGTAGTCCTTAATTTACAACAGTTCGCTTAGTGACTGTTCAAAGTTTACAACAGCACTGAAAAAAATGACTTATGAATGTTTTTCACCCTTATGACTGTGGCAGAAGGAATTCAGATGCTTGGCTACTGACTCATATTTATGACAGTGGCGATATCCCTGGGTCTTGTCCCTTCTGCAACCTTCTGACAAGCAAAGTCAATGGGGAAACCAGATTTGCCTCACAACCATGTTACTAATTTAACAGCTGCAGGGATTCACTTAAAAATGAGGCAAGAAATGTCGTAAAATGGAGCAAAACGCACTTAACAAATTTCTCACTTAACAGTATAAATTTTGGGCTCAATTGTGGCCGTAAGATGAGGACTCCCTGTACCTTACTTATCCTTGATACCTTAAACCAGAGGAGTCAAACTCGCAGCATCATGTTTTTGTCATGTGACATATCGCTACTTTTTCTCCCTTTGCTAAAACGGGGGTGGGCATGGCCAGTGCGTCACACATCTGGCCTATGGGCTGCGAGTTTGACACCCCTTCCCCTAAACTCTTTCTTGCTTAGACTACAACAGGCTGATCTGACACTGTCTATTCACCTTCACTAGCAGGTGGATCAGGACTGTCCTTGGGGGTGCAGCGCCCATTTTCCAGGGCCCGTCCCATCTCTCCTTCCGGCGGGCCACTGGGTTCGTTTTCACTTCGCTGCCTGCCCTTCAGATCGGTGATAGTGCAATTCTCAGAAGCACCCATCTCAGCATCTCCATTGGGCACTTGCTCCATAGGGCTGGTGTTGTGGGTAGGTGGGGGGCACTTGGGTGCTGAAGCTGTATCTTTGGGGATTTCACTGGTCTCTACCTGCAAAAGGACAAAAGCAGGAAAGAAAAAAGGTGTGAAAAATAGTTGAAGTCATTCACAGCTTACAGTATATCTAGAAGAAGACCACAGGACAAAAGAAGCCATCAGACTTCTATAAATACCAACTAAGACAAACTTTGACAGATATCTGTGAAGGAAGTCCTGCTGTCTAATGAGAAAACATTTGCTTCACATCTAAACAAGAACAAATCTTCCTGCAACACAAAGAGTAACAAACTGCAGCATATGCTTTTGCAGACCAAACCCCCACCATTAATTGCATGGAATGTTATCCTGAGTTGTCAAATAGACTCACACAATGTAAGGAGAATAAGAAAAACAACTACTGCTAGCTGTGAGATCTGAGGGAAAGAAATGCAGGAAAAAGAGACAAGCATATTTATATGACAATTAGATTAAGGATTAAACGTAAGCAAATTGTAATAATCTGTAAAGTGCTGCCAATAAATAATTTGCATTGATAAATGGAAACAAGGTGTATTGTGAATTACATTTGAGGTGAATAAAAATTTCCCATGTATAGAAAGAGAGTAGTTTTTAATCGTTTTTTTAATCAAATTTTACTGATAAATTACCTACTACCTTATGTAACTAGAGGGCCTTGGCCCCATGCATTGATAATCGCCCTTTTAAACTTCCGTAGGGCTCACTTTTAAAAACAGCTCAGAGAAACAGAGCCACAAAAATGAAGCTGGACGATTAGATTATGTTAGATCTATGCTTTGTCAATTGCACTAGCTTCATGTTTGTTTGGGGATTTTAAAGAACAAGTCCTCAATTTACAACAGTTTTGTTTGGTGACTGTTTGAAGTTACAACGGTACTGAAAAAAGTGACTTATGACCATTTTACACACTTATGACTGTTGCAGCATTTCCACCATCATGTGATCAAAATTCAGATGCTTGGCAACTTGTTCATATTTATGACACTTGCAGTATCCTGGCATCATGTGATCACCTTTTATGACCTTCTGAGAAGCAAGGTCAATGGGGAAGCCAGATTCACTTAACAACCATGTTACTAACTTAACAACTGCAGTGGATTCACTTAGCAACTGTGACAAGGAAAGTCATAATATGGGGCAAAATTCACTTAATAAGTGTCTCGCTTAGCAACATAAATGTTGGGCACAATTATGGTTGTAAGTTGAGGACCATCTATACAGATATTTCTTTTCAGCAACCAAATCTTTTTTTAAATGGATATTTATTTTTGTTTATCATAATAGAGAATAATGATGAGGAATACCCACATTTCATAAATTAATGAGTGATGGATAAAACTTACACTTTCCCTCTGGTTTTTGGTTCTGAAACACTGCAAAAAAAGTCTTCCTTTAGAAGAGGTCTCAGCAATCTTTAAACTGAATAGATCCAGTTTAAGCCCTTAATGGGCAAAACAATAAGTAGTTCTTGCATTATTATGGAAGGAAGGATACAGTGTAGATCCATTTTAATTAAAACAGGAACAGGATTTTGCAAGGTGCAGACATCACAGTGTCTCCTCAGCCCAAAGGCATTGCTTTCTATCTGAACAAGACCATTGCAAAAAGAAAGGAAATGGACATCTTAAGAAGTATTATTCTTACAGGATGCACTGAGAACTCTTTTTAATCACTAACCATTTGTTTCTTTCTTTTACATTTGCTTTCCTTTGAATCTAAACTAGACTTTATGAGGAAATAAAACGTTTGGTGTTACTGAAGTAGTTGCTTGGTGTCAAGAGCCAAATGGGATTCCCCCCTTATGCAATACTTATTTCTACAATAGTTCCATGGGCTGCCTTCTTCTCTCAATCATCTTTGCTGAAGCCAAGTGAGTTAAGATCATCTCAGAATCACCTTTTCCTGCTGCTAGTCACAGATTCATCTTCCACAAACATCACTTGCATACTATCATTCTGCATCAGCCCCAATGCCTTCCTGGAGGCCTTCTCTTGCTTCTTCTTATTATTCACTAGGTAAGTGTTAAGCTATTACGCTTTCAGAGATGAAGGAATATATGGCTAGATGCGCTATTAGATAATCTTGGCAGAAAGGGCTATACAGTATTTTATCCCACCTTTATTTCAAATAGGTACACAGCTAACACTCCTTCCTCCACCTATTCCCCCCCCCCCAGCAACAACCCTATGAGACATGTCAGGCTGAGTGAGTATGACTGGTCCAAAGTCACCAGCCAGATTTCATGCCTAACCTGCAACTAACACGCATGGCCGCCTGGTTTCTTGCCTGATGCCTTAGCACTAGATAGGAATTAAATAGGATTCTATCAATTAGAACAGGGGTGTCAAACTTGATTTCACTGAGGGCTGCATTGGGGTTGTGTTTGACCTTGGGGGGCTGGGGGGGGCATGGCCAAGGTCGGTGTGGCCAGCTCGATGTCATCAATCCATCACTGTTTCCAGGGTGGCCTCATGGGCCAGATCTAAGTACCCCACAGGCCGGGGCCAGCCCCCAGGCCTTGAGTTTGACACCCTTGAATTAGAAGGTATATTCATCTAGTCCAGCCCTCTGCTTAATATTCTAGGATAGAGGGTAGCCATTCATTGCTTGAGGGAAAATATCATGACATGTGTCAAATGGTTGCTATTTCTCATAGTCAGGAAGTTTCTCCTAACATATAATCTGACTCTATATAATGGAATGACTTTGAGGGCCTAGGGAATGATCAGGCAAAAGACGATTGCTTAATGGTCAAAGAAAAAAAGTTAGGAAGGGTCCATCATAATTTATTTAGCAGTGCTAACAAGTTGTACCTTCAGTTTTGCAAGATTCTGTTAATGTAGCCTTACCAAAAAGAAGATTTAGTTCATCTAGTCATGTTTAGTTCATCTAGTCAGGAGGGCTAACAATCTATTATGCATTAGTTTCAATCCATTGGTTCTGGTTTTATCATCTAGTCTAAGATAAAAGAAAAAACGTTCTCCTTTATATGACATTCCTTTAGATATCCTTCTGCTAATTAGTAATAAAGCAGCACTACTACAATTTTTATTTTGATTCAGTCCTTTCAACGGGGATATGGACTCCACCTAACCATGATGAAGAGCAAAATCCAACTTGTGCTTGGTAGCAACCCAATTAAGAAACACCCATTGATATCAATACCCAAGAAAATTCTAGTGCAATTTAATGTAAGTATCCTGAAAACAATGTGGTGATCATAGAATGTTAGCACAGATTTGTCCAGATTAACCGTCATTTCTTGACTAGATAACTTCCTTAGGAAATCATGGGAATGTTGTAGAGATAGTGTATTTTAATTTCAGCAAAGCATGTCACAAAATGCTCCATGACTTTCTGATCAAGCAAGCTAGTATGAGCTAGATGCTGTATCTATTTAGTGATTCCCTAGTGGCCATGAAAATCATACTCAAAGAGGTCCAAATCATTTTTCATCACACTGGAGATGTGTCCAGGTGGGTGCAATACTGTTTGATCCTCGAACTTGTAATCTTCAACATGCACATTAATCTTGAATAAAGAAATAGAGAGAATGTTTATCAAATCTACAAATGACACATGGTTAGGATAGAGGCAATACTCTTGAACACAAACAAAATTCAAAAATTTGTCAAGTCAGGGAGGGGGACTGAAAATAATGATAAAATTTAACAGAAATAAATATAATATTCTTCAAATGGGAAAAAAAAATAAAAGCCATTAGTATAGGAAGAGAGACTCTTAACTGGTTGAAAAGATATGTGAAAGTTGACATGGTGAGGGAGAAAGGGACAGATGGCAAAATGCTTCAAGGTTAGTAAATGAACAACTATACTTCCACTGACTCAAAAAATGGGAAGAGCCAAGAAAACTGCATGGATTCCTCCATGTAATTGCCAGAGTCAAAACTGACTCAAAGGAACAAATATGCATATATATACATGCACATGTATATATATATTCAGGATTCCTAAATTAGATGAGAACCTCTTGTATGTATGACTCTCTAATTTTCGGCAATTAATTTATTTATCTAACCTTCTTGAGTGCTTGGGTATGAAAAGCAAAGAGAAAAAATTGCTTAGCTAATATGAATTGATTTTTAGATGCATCAGTAAAATCAGAGTCAGTTTGGCAGAAATGAAATCAAGAATACTTGTTCTGTTCCAGATTTTTTTACACAAAAAATCCTTGAATAATTTTTTGGGGCAGATAGAACAGATCAAGCTGTTATGCAGCATCTCCATTTTGTCTTCTTCCACTCAGCAGCTCCCATTATTGCATATGCCACCAATTTTACCAACAACTTTCCTTCCCAGTATGATATATCCCATTGGCCTCTTCCCAATTTGCACTCTTCCACTTCACAGCAGAGTTACCACCACCAATAATTCCAGCATCTTCCTTGTCTCCCTTTGAGTATTAACGATGTCTTTTGATTTTTCTCATCTCCACCACTCAAGAGACAACATTCTGATTCATATCCAGGACAAACAGGACAAAACAATCCCATTTCATTTCATACATAGATCCAGGCACTGAAAACATGAGCATTTTAATTTGGGTATGGTCATTCCAAAATGGCTGTTTAATGAATGGAATGATTTTTGCATAGAATGCTTTACAAATCCCTAGAAGCAAGTATGCTTAGCCTTATGAAACAATTACCGAGGATAGATCTGCTGTGGAAAATGACATTTAAGTGCCTTAAAGAGTATTATAAAGGATATTAGTACAGAGTGCAGAACATGGAATAATTATCTTCAATTACAAGAGGAAGGCAGATTGTTGTTGCCTAGTACAGAAAACTTCCTAATTATAAAAGCAATACAGTGGTGGAAATAGTTAGGTACGTGGGAGCTTCCATTGATTGGAGAGACTGGAGTGTCTTTTTTTAGGAATGCTTTCATTTAGATTTTTATAGAGACTGGAGTTAGGCTCAATGTGTAATTCACCCATTTCCAAGAGCTCTTTCTCAAAGCCATCTTAAACTGCTATCCACAAGTCCCTGAGCTATACTGTGCATGAGTGGACTCAAAGGCAGCTCACCCATCAGCTATCTAGCTGTGCTATTCAGAAACCAGGTCCTAAAGCAGCTGGCTGATAGGCTCCTTTTGAACACAGACAAGGAGATATTTAAGAAGAGTGCTAAGACATGTTCAAAAGCAATCTTAATATTAACTGAGTTGCAGAAAGAGTGAAGCATGAAACAATGGAGAGCAGTTTTCTCTTCCACCTTACCCTGCCAACAGACATGGTACCACTGATCTAATGGTCATTTAGGCTGATCTAAGCCTTTGTGCTAGGGATCAGCTCAGCAATCTAGTGGATGCAGGGGGAAAGCAAGAGCTGAAATAATTGGCTTCTCCCATTTCCCAATGCAGAAAGGTCCTAGAAGACAGCGCATAGGTACCAGAGGCAGACTTCAGTGCCACAGACTAAAGTGGGCAAACCAAGCTGAGGTGTTATTTCTCTGTGGTACTGATTAAATGGCTAGTAAAATACCTTAGATAGCAACCAAGGCAAAACGGCCATAACTTGATGCCTGTTTAAAGAAGAAAACTGGCCCTGGAACTAATTTTAAGCTGCCTCAGGTATGGGTTAAAGATGAAAGGATAGCAACTGAATACAGAGTAGGAAAAAGAAGTTACTGGGACTTGCTCATGCTATGGTTAGGAACAAGTGGGGAAAGCCCCAAATTCTATAATTCTATGATTTTGTATGAAGATGCTCTTCTTTGTCTTTTGGGCAGGCTTCCAGTATTTTCAAATAACATCCATGCTTTTGAAGCTGTCTTGCCCTCATTTCCTTTCCCTGTTGTTCAACCCCAATTATTATCTTAAATTTAGTGTAATGGGAAGGAGATGTCTAGGATATGCAACATCTCATCTCCAACACTGAACAACCCATAGCAAGCACTGAAAAAGGTTCCTTGGCTAACAGTTATTTGATCCATGTTCTAATAACATAAAGGGTGATAACCTCTTAACAATTGTTAACTAGTTAACTCATTAAGTAGTATCTGCCCATCCACACAGTTCTGCAGGCAAAACAGGGGCAGTTCAATAGACAAAATATTTTGGTGTGTCTGTTACCATTTTTTCTGATTTGAGAATGAGAAGTTTCAACCATGTTCACAAACTGTTATCACTTGAGAGTAAAAGGCACCAACAATCTGTGCCTTCAGAGATACCATAATAATCCCTAACTTTACATTCTATCATCTATCTACCTACCTACCTATCTGATCAATGTATATGGCCATCCATCTTGCTAATGCAAGATGGGTGGCTAACAACCATTAAAACAATATTAATGAAGAATTTAAAAACTACAATGGTCACCAAGGATAAACAATCAATGAAGACCTCTAAATGAGCCCTCTATTCTCCTGACACCTTCCCCTCCCCCAGGTCTTGATGCATATATAGATCTTCAAAGCTTTATGAAAGGCCGGTTGGATTGGGGCCAATCTAATCTCAGGGACTATGGTGTTCCAGAGGGCAGTCAGCGCAAGAGAAAAGGCATGCTTCTGAAGTCCCAATAATTAATAGCCTTTAATTGAAGGGATCTGGAATGTGCCCTTCCTGTCAGATCTAGTAGGATGAATAGAAACAATTAACAACAGGCAGTGCTACAAATAATGCAATCCCATGACATGAAGGGCTTCATAAGTGACAACCAGCACCTTGAATTCCATCTGGAAGCACATTAAGAGACAGTGCTGTTTACAGAGCAGAAGTGTAACATGGCTGTTATCAAACTGTGCCTGTAATCCCTCATGTGTTGCATTCTGGACAGCCACAGCGTCTGGATGGTCTTCAAGGGTAGTTCCACTTGGGAGGTAGAGCTTATGTGACTGCAAGCAGTTCTTTCTGGTCCACAAAAGGGTGCAACTAGTGCACAAAACAAAATTGTAAAATGCTTTTAGAATAGGAATTATGAGTTCAGGAGGATCTTCAAGTTATACAGTGGAACAACCCTCTCCAGAACCAAAGATGAAAAGACCCTGGATCCAAGGGATCCTAACACCCAAAGACATTCAATCTTGCTAGGGTTGAGCTGAAGCCTTTCCCATCCAGAACCACCCCCCCCCCCAAAAGAAAGAACCTTTACAGCATTACTTAACCTGGGGCAATGATGTAAAACTGGGTATCATCAGCATACTGAAGATATCTCACCCATGACATCAGATGACTTGATCCAGTGGCTTCTTGTAGATGACAAACAGGAATGGGTAGAACATCAAGCCCTGAAGGACCTTACTACCACACTACAAAAATGACTAGAACCAGCCCCAGAGAAAGGGGAAGAACCAGTGTAAAAGTGTACCTCCTAATCCCTGGAACCAGGCCAGAAGGATACCATGACTGATGGTATCCGAAACCACTGACATATCAGGAGTCAGGCTGCATACACAACCAGTCTCTTTCACCATCCTAAATATAGTTAATGCTGTTCCAGTCTCATGTCTAGGTCTCAAACTGGATAAAAAAGGAACTAAATAATCTACTTCCTATAGGATTTCCTGAAGCCGCTGTACAACCACCACTTATACAATGATAGTTATCCAAAATCATCGCCTTGAGCAATGGCTTTTTGAGGGAGGGATAACTAAACGCCTCTAAAGCAGTGGTAAAACTACCAACCCTCTCTCAAGAATGAATTCACCACTGTCAAGATTCAACAACATGCCATTTCCAAGGAAACCTTAGCTAACCAGGAAAAACCTGGGTCCAACACAGGTAGCTGAGCTAATATTTTAAAGAATCATATCTATTTCATCAGGACCACCAGGATCCAAGGCATGGGTGTCAAACTGGATCACAACACGTGATGTATCACATTTTTTGCCCTTGTGAACCCTGGGTGGGCATGGCCTGCACATGACGCATCCGGCCTATGGGCAGCCAGTTTGACAGGCCTGATCCAAGGCATCTCAAATAGTCAGGCCACACTAAGCTTCAATCACCTCCATGGATTCTACATTATGGCTATGTTAAAATGTTTTTAGCAATCTTACCTTACCTTTGTGAGGAGGGAGAAGCAACACTAAGTCTGAATACTAAGAAGCGATAATTGCACCACAGATGTTTAAGCATATTAATGTGGACAAAGTAGTACAGACTGAGGTGGTGAATTCCCAACATGCACTATTAATGGCAACTATACAACACCACTCACCACAGCTTACCGAGACCTTACAAGGGAATTTCCCCCTGTTCTCTCCATCACCGTAATGAGATAAACAGAAATAAAACTAAGGCCTAAAAAGCATATTCTTCTAGAGCAGTGTTTGTCAACCTTGGTGACTTTAAGATGTTTGGACTTCAACTCCCAGAATTCCCCAGCAAGTCACCAAGGTTGACAAACACTGTTCTAGAGGGAAATGTAGGCCTTGCCCCAGGTATGGTGGCTTAGGGAGAATGAGACCACAAAAGGATTTTGGATATTACAACCACTGAACACCCTGCAAACTGCCTGACAGCAACTGTTCCCCTTCCCATCTATATATTGCCTATCTCTTTTACAGGAAGGAGAAACAATGCTGAGAGAAGCTGATAAAGGGCTTCAATTGTATACCCAGTCCAGTAGTAAACAAGCTAGTTCATGCATTCACACTGGGCTCTTTGGGCCTTGAGTGACAACATCTGAAGAATAGAACAGCACTCTACCAATCCCATCAGTTTCAACTGGTAGTGATCCAGGATAAATTGAAGCTCACATTAACAAGCACTAGGGCTAACAAACATCCTTGAAGAATTGCAGCAAAGATTATCAGCACCCACTCCCACAGAAACTAGGATTTTTTAAAACCACCACCTTGTATTCACAGGCAAAATGTGTGCCCTAACTGGCATCCAATAGAAAAAAAATGCAATAGCAAACTTTTATTTTAAACTTTTGCAATAGCAAAAATTATCTGACCCAATAACAGATTTCATTAAATTTAAGCCAAAACTGTGTGCAAAAAACTAACATTCATTCATCAAGGACTGAGAACAAGATGGGAACAGGATGAGGCGGAGCCATAAAGGGCCATAGCTCAATATTGTTCCAAGTCAATCCATGGAACATATCAATTTAGAAGGTTTTCATATAGGAACAGATGTTTAAAGATATTCCTTTTGATAGGTAGTAGATAACTGCTACCTATCAAAACAAGGAGTAACAGTTAGGCTGCAAATGTCTGCCTTCTAATCTAATTCAGACTGTGGTACAATTTGCGAGACAAACATGCTTGCACAGGCTAGGAATATGACCCTGCCTGTGCAAGTCGGCTTTTACCCACAAAATGAAGGAACGATAGAGAAGATGGACCCATATTTGATTATTGATAAGCACACATGGCGGCCCAAATGAGTCTATCAGGTTCTCACATAAGTAGATCTAGCAGAGGGGCAGTTCTGTAGCTAAACCTAAGGAGCAGGCTATGATTCACAAGCGATTTAGTACAATCATGGTGTATGTCCTGTCCTGTGTCCCTATTACTACTTAATAGTATTAAGCAGTATTTTTTCACCAATTCTGTTCCACTCAGCTGCACTAGAATTGCTTGTGGCCTTAATTTTTTTATGATACTACTCTAGCTACACCCAGAAATCTTCCTATTCCCAACACAATGAAACTATACAAGCTCAGGAGAATCAATGTAGACTAAGGTGATGCAGGAAAATCTGGCACTCCCAAATTCTAGGCCACATTCAGCCATTGTCACCAAGTGACTTTGGGCCGGTCATTCTTTCAATTCAACCTCCCTTACAGTCTTGTTGTAAGGAAAATAAGAGGAGAGGCTGGTCTGCTACCTGGAGCTCCTGAACGAAAGGCAAGCTATATGTTATTAAAACCTTGTGCCTTGCTCTGGTGAGATGAGTGTGTGCGAGATAATTGTTTCCTTGTGATCTTTTAAAATCTTGCTAATGCGCCTTATTTAATCTGAGAATGAAACCTCTACAAGCTCGAGAAGGCTGTCAGTGTGTCTTACCTGGCAGCAGTCCTTGGGGTTTCTCCCTCCAGCCAGAAGGAAAAGATTCTGCACACACCACCTGTCCACAGCAGCTCCTGACAGTGCAAGCTTCCTGTCCTGCTCTGCAGAGAAACCAGCCCCCTCCTTGCCGAAGACACACTTCCTCAGAAACTGAAACAAACACGCAGGCCCCAAAGGAACTTCAAAACTGCTGTGCAGAGTAGATAATATCCAAACCAAAGCTCCACTTTAATTGTGGATGGCCTTAAAACCCAGAACATTCTGCTATTGTTCTTATTTTATAAACAAGGAACTGGGAATCACAAAAGCGCCAAGAATTTCAACTCAGGTAATAAACTAAAATTGGCTATTACAAGTTTGAGGCTTAGTGTGTTATAGGGATCTGGACGTTGTTACAGCAATCATTTTATTTGTTTAGGCATGGCAGCTTAAATGAACAGAGCAACTTGCTTTGTAAATCCTTTGCTTTGTGTGAAGTTAGCCATGAGGTGTGAAATGAAATTGTCCCAATAGATACTTTAGAGTTTATGGAAAAATAAAGGTGGATTGGGGTGGTGGTGTCACTTTTAACACTGACCAAAGAGGCATTTTCAAACAGGGAAGAGAAATTAAACATATGTTGACTAAGAAGGAAGAGAATCACTCCCATGTGTGCAATTCTGTAGGTGATGAATAGAGGAAGGACTAAAATAAATTTCAGAAAGCACAGATTGATTCATGGTGACTCAATAAATGCAGGCAAGCTGAAATTCAGCTCTAAATCTGCCTTCCTATGAGCCAATAGCTAAACTTTAAAAACAAAATATAACACTTCTTGTTTGCAAATGAGCTGAGTGGGAGAAATCCATCAGTCCATACTTGTGGACTACAGGTAGTCCTCAACTTACAACCATTCATCTAATGACCATTCAAAGTTACAATGGCACTAAAACAAGTGACTTATGACCAGTTCTCACACCTATGACCATTGCAGCACCCACACACAGTCACTTTTGGAGTTTGGCAACTGGCATGCATTTATGATGGGTGCAGCATCCTGAAGTCCTGGGAATGTCATTTGAAACCTTCCTAGGGAGCTTCTGACAAGAAAAGTCAATCAGGGAAGCTAGAGTTGCTTAACAATTGCATGATTCCCTTAATAACAGTAGTTGCTTGCTTAAAAAAAAAATGGCAAAAAAAAAAGGCCGTAATGGGGCACAATTCAGTTAACTGTCTTGCTTAGCAACAGAAATGTAGGGCTCAGTTGTGGTCATAAGCCAAGGCCTGCCTGTATATGTGAATTTTCATTGATGAGAATTTAGACTTGTTCTTGGATCAATTCCACACATCTTGCTCCCCTTGCATGATTAACCTGCTTGCTCTGAAAGTTACAATTAGATGAATTTTTTTCTCAATTTTTTTCATTAGACTGCCTCAGTGTTTTTGAAGGAGAAGGCTTGGATCCATATTATAGGAGAAAGCAAGATGAACACAGTTCTTTGCCCAACCACAAGTGGCCCATCTGAGGTGCAATAACTCTTTCTTTTTCTGCCACTGGTCTACAACTTCAAAAACCATGGGTATCATGGTAGCAGAGGAACCCCAAGATTTCACAAGACAAATCTCTTGCAGGCTATCTGGTTTGGTATATCTTAAATTGCGCAGGCCCAGGATGAGTTAAAGAACCCAAGCACTTCCGTCCTAGAAACAGGAATAGACTTCAACTCTTGCAAAGGATCCCCTATTATGCCTATACTGGCCGTCCTGTACTTGTGACCACAATTGAGCTCAAAATTTCTGTAGTTAAGGGAGACATTTGTTAAGCAAATTTTAGACCTTTCTTAGCACAATTGTTAAGTGAAACATTGCAGCTGGTAAGTTTGTAAACCCAGTTGTTAAATGAATCTGGTTTCCCTGTTGATTTTGCTTGTCAGAAGGTCTCAAACGGTGATCACATGACCCTGGGACACAGCAAAGGTCATAAATATGAACCAGTTGTCAAGCATCTGAATCTTGATCGTGTGATCACGGGAAAGCTGCAACAGACATAACCTTGAAAAATGGTCATAGGTCACATTTTTCAGTGCCACTGTAACTCTGAACAGCCACTAAACAAATGGCTGTAAGTTAAGGACTACCTGTACACTACTCAAATAATGAAGCACAGATACTTGTTATTAACAGGAGGAAAAATCTTGCCATCTTTTAACAATTTGTATAACTGTAAAATAAGAGCAAAGTCACCCCCATTTCCAACTGGAAAGGCACAATACTGAAAACTTATTAAAATGGAACTCAAGGAAATATCCATAGAAATTTATCAGCCCACATTCTTGCACAGTTGAAAGATGGGTAGCTCAAGGCCATGTAAATGCAATAACATTAACTGGTTTAACTGTCTTTTTTTCATGTACACCTTGGAACCACAAAGACATCAGAGGTTGTGTTGCAATAATCTAGCTCTGTCTACGGGTAGTACAAGCCATGTGAAAGTAGTAGAGGCCACGTGAATATTTACAAGCTGTAGCCTAAACACTGTCTGTGTTACTTTGGTTGCTACGGTCTCCACTTTTTGCTTAGGATAGGATACAGATCAAGTGACTGAGGCTTGGCAGGCCAAGAAGCTGTCTAAAATTTGGAGCAATGTAGCAGAAAGTTAGCCAATGTAAGGGCAGCAAGAAAAGGCAATGAAAAGGCCATTTCCAATGTTCAAGTTGTAGCTGCAGAAAAGTGGCTTATCTTCAAGCTCAAAAGATCTTCAACAGTTACTAGAATTAGTTCCACTGCCAATTTTTCAAGTACTCAGTGCCTGCCAACCTACAGAGACAGCTGATGCCCCTGTTTTTGGTGGACAGAGAAAGCTGAGCGAAGGTTACAACCTTTCCCCACTGTTAAATTAGAAGTGCTCTCCAGCCATTCTTGAGTTGGCAGAAAATTATACTGGTATGAAATTTGTTACCTCGTTATGGTCCCTGTCCCTCCTATTGCATCTATTCCAAGTCACCACCAAAGGGAACTGCTTTGATAACATGTGAATTGCAGAAATAAAGATGATTAGCTGATTCCTTGGGCTTTACCCTTCCTCTTTAGCACATCACCTACTGGCAGGATTTATCTGCTGGTAAATAATTTATCTGCAAATCATAGTATTATACTTCCAGATTCCTCAAGTTCTGTTTGGAGTCAATGAGAGTGGAGGCAATCTCATCTTGTCCCCAGAGTAAATATTTTCCACCCAGCCTTCTGGCAGCTGAAATCTCCCCACCCTTCTCAAAATTTAAATAATTTTATCTGGCAAATGAATTCTCTCTTTCATATAGTGTTAGTTTCTAGCAACGCATTTGATTTTAACTTTTCATTGAATTTATTTTCCTATTTTACCAACAACATTCCCAAACCACAGATGCCCCCCCCCCCCCAATGCTATGGTGATAAGTACAAATATTGCTGCATGCTGTAGAGTCTGTTGTGGGAGTTAAGGGTTTTTATAGGTCCTTTCCAGTCAATTTTGACTCCTGCCTACTCCCTGGACAAGTCCCTGCATTTTGCTAGCAAGTTTTTCCAGAACTGATTTACCATTGCCTCCTTTCTAGGGCTGAGAGGGAGTGACTGGTCCAAGGTCGCCCAACCAGCTTTGTAGGTGGGACTAAAACTCATGGTTTTCTGGTTTGTAGACTGATGCCTTAACCATTATACCAAACTCATTTTGTGAAAGTGCTGGAACCAGATTCTTCAAAAGTGAAAATGTGGAACATTGGAATGTTGGATTCTGTGTCAAAAGCATCAGCTTCTTTTTTGTCAATCACAAGATTTCCCTTCACTTACCCTTTATATTGGACGGTTCTGTGTAAGAATGTGAAACAGGGCAGGCCACTCTACCGTAGATTCTTCACCTGCCCCACGTTTGGCCTCCCCAAAACATTTTCATGCTAGCTCTTTAAATACAGTCTGGGATCCAACCAAGCAGATGCATCCATTCCAGTCTCTGCCTCTGGCAGCAGAGAGACAGTAGTCTGGCTGTCATCCAGCTTTCCTCCTCGTCTTTTCCAAGCCTTGCAGCAACCTTGCTTTTCTTCCTGCCATGTCCCTAGCAATCTCCCCACCCAGGCTGATCCTATTTTGGGAAGCTGCCAGCAACATAGCAGCAGCAACAGCAGCAACTCTTCTCTGAGTGGCCCAGCATGTGGCTGGTGGCCAGCTTCCTTCCCTGGCCCTGGCAGCAATGCCAGAGATCAGGTTGCAGCTGTGCAAGGCAGAGAAGTAGAGCAAAGTGAAGGAGTCTGTAGAGAGCCCATGGTTAAAAGGGCGAGCCATTCCCACGGCCCAATTGGCAAAGCAGCCTTCTGGGAAACAAATCTGCACAAGTCCCAGCTGGATCAGGAGTTCTCAAACCAGAAGTGGGAAGGAAATCCCATGCATGGGATAAAAATACTAGAAACCTTAATGAAATTCTGCCAACTTAGGTTCCGAAGTCAGGGTGGAATTCTCAGTGACATTAGACAAAAGGAAAACAACCAGCCAGACCACCTGACTGCCTTCTGGATTATCCCGTAGTATACCAGTATGTTCTTTCTCACCATGAAGTTTAGTTTGCTTGCTTGAGAAACTGGGAGCACTTGATTCTTCTCCAGTTGAGGTTCATGGGAGGATGAAGAAGGACAGGGGGAGTAAACACTCCTGCATCACAAGCATCCCCCCCCTCCAGGGATAGCACTATACTATTCAGGGTCAGTTAAAGATCTTAATAGCTGCATTTGCACACATGAAAAGCTTAACTAGTTTTAACTGGAGGAATTGTAGTTTAGCGTAGTGGACAACCTAGCTTTCTTGGTTAGTTTATGGGCTAATGGATTAGTTAACAACTCTATTAAATGGAATACAGACAAAGGTGTTTTGCTTGTACTTGATCCTGAAGGATACATTTCACCAAAGCTTTTTTCTATCCGTTATTGCTTATGGTCTGAGCCAGAAAGCTATGATCTATTGAGGAGGCAATAATCAATCACTGCATGGATCAGATCACAAGCAACATATGAGAAAGTGGAAGCATGCCTCATCAAGGGCTACATTTATGCCCCTAGAGTTCAATAAATCAATAGACATAATAAAGTTATAAATAGCAGAAGAGGGCATAAAACCACAGTAGATCCAATATAAACCTTACAAGCAGCAGCAAAAATCAATCCCATTAAAAATGTAATGTATGAAGAAGCAAAATTGGTTTGACTGGGCACCGACAGCTAAATTAGGTTCATATGAGGTGAACACTCTGGAGAAGGGAGGAAGTGTTGGTGTGTTCAGACAAAATCCTTAGGCTGCTTACAATGTTACCATTTTCTGGCTTTGCACAAAGAGTGATCCATGAATCAAACATATGAGAAGGGTTCAGACAATATCCTAAGGTACTTTCCTATACATATGCATAAAGGACATGTACAATCTAACCAAGGTTAAACTAATCAAGCTTAGCATGTTATACAAATTACAGAATCATCAGGCTGGAAATAACCTTATAAATCCTCTAGTCCAATGGTGGCAAACCTATGGTGGCAAACCTACGTTCCAGAGGTAGCACATAGAGCCCTCTCTGTGGTCACGCCCGCCATTGCCCCAGCTCAGCTCCACTGTGTTTCTCGCTGTCGTTGCAGGGAAACAGAAGTGGAAGTTCTCAGCTCTTTCAGAGCTGCAAGAAGGTCTCACCTCTTGCAGAGCTGCCAGTGTTGGGACGCCCCGCCTCCCACTGGCCAGCTGGTCTTGCAGTTTGGGCATGCATGTGCACAGTTTAGGCACTCAATGCCTAAAAGGTTCACCATCACTGCTCTAGTCCAACCCCCATGAAGTTCTAGACAACTCTCCTAGTTAAGCATGTTTGGTAAATACATGCCAAATACAGCATGTATTGGTAAATACAGCTTATCAGTAGAGGAGGTTCTTTTCAAATTTTCAACAGAAATTGCACCTCTCATAGGTACCATGTTAATCCCAAAAGGGCATCTACAGAAGTTTCAACATCTTGGCAAATTTGATCACTTTACCCAATCTGAGACTCAGATATGTTGAAATTCTACACCCCTTATCTCCAGCTTATACAGGGAGCCAACCACTGGACAGCAGTTTAAGAAAAATATGCATACATCTATTGCTATTTTCAGCTAACTTCTTGGCTGAAGCTTGGTTAAGTTTTAACTTTGGCTTTGTTTTGGCTTGTGTGTTGTGCATGTGCAACTCACGTTTGTGATCCAACTTACTCTCCAACCCCAGAAAATGTGTTAGGTCAGCAAATTGTTCAAACTCAGCCAGTGTCAGCGATGCATTAGTTTATGAGCCAAGAACATGAACACTTTTATTAGAAATAGCTGAAGCATCCAAAATAATTATTTGCAAGTTTCCTGGAGGAGCTTTGTTTCTAATAAGAGCAGCTGGATACTTTGCCAAGATGTCATAGGTGTGTCCACGCAATATCCAGCCAAGAGGTGTTTGAAGACTGAAGCTGCATTATTCAAACAATCAAAATAGAGCTGGAAGGGACCTTGGAAGTTTTCTAGTCCAACCCCCTGGCTCAAGCAGGAGACCCTATACAATTTGAGACAAGTGGCTGTCCAGTCTCTTCTTACAAACCTCCAGTGATGGAGCACTCACAACGTCTGAAGGCAAGCTGTTCCACTGGTTGATTGTTCCCACTGTCAGGAAGTTTCTCCTTAATTCAAGATTGCGTCTCTTCTTGATTAGTTTCTATCCAATATGAATGGAAGTGCAAATGGAGTTATAGGCATCAACGACAGCATATATTTATGTGAGTGCATATGGATCTGTGGTTTTTGTGTATGAAAAATCATACAGAGTTTCCCAACCAGTTGCTTTCCCGTAGTTTTTCTCCTCCAACAAAGGCCACAAAGCTATGTTTAGAAACTGCTGACCCTAGAAACTCCAGCTTTAGAGAGAAAGCACTGGCAATTTGACCCAACTCTCCTCGATCTGGTTCTCCTATTTAAAAGCCTCAGTCAGAGTAACTCCCCACCCACACCCTGGGTGACTGAGCTTGCAACTCTGGGCTTGCAATGGCTTCCACTCACCACAGGCTGTTTCCGTTTTCTACCAGGTCGCCCCACTTTCCTCACAGGGATTCCTGGATCTGGCTTCTCCTCCTTGTTCCGATTCTCCTCAGGATCTTCTTCTCCCTGCTTTTGGGAAAAATAAATAAATAGAGACAATATTTTTCTTAGTTCTTGAGTCAGGAGGCACTTCAGCATCCCCTGTGCAAGTTTGGGGGGAAAACCCTTTGTTTTAAAGGAGCATTGTCTCTTTTTTAAAGAAAAGATTGTGCTCTTATCTCTTTTTTAAAGAAAAGATTGTGTTCCTTTCCATCTGCCTCACTAGGGGCCTGTTCCATTTAGAACACAAGAAATGCTGAGTTTCAACTTCTTTCAAAGCCACACAAATTGGTGTCATCATGTCGTTTTCTGGTAGTGACTCTGGGTAGCTTTGTGCTATGTAAAGAAATATCACAGACAAATGAAGACTCTCTTTCAACCCAATCTACCTCTATTGTGGGGGTAAATTAGAGAAATCCCATGTACACAACTTTAATAGGGTAATAGAATACTCATGTCACTGGATTTCAACAATAATGTCCTCGTGCTTTTTTAAAATCCTTTTTAATTCCATTCCTGATTTCTTCAGCAACACTTAATTTGGTGGCTTTGATTTCTGTTCTTCATCTCGGTCTCCCATGGCTTCCATGCTATTACCTCTACAACAAACAAGTCTATTAGACATTGTGTCATATTTCTAAACATCTGGTCCAGGGTGGGCAATGAAATGGCAAATGAGGCAAAAAGGTGCATCAGGAAAACTTATGGACAATGGCCAAGATAAAATCTTAAGGATTTACAGTTGACTGGGGCTGTCTAGGCTTCAGTTACCCAGAAGACAACGGGGTAAGTTTGTGAGACCCAGAGATGCAGCAAACACATTTATTTTTTGTTGTCTTTCATGTCAAGTTTTAGATCTTTCTGGGGCAATTATAGAAGGCTGGAGATGAATACCACAATAACTGATGAATACCATATTACTACGATTGTTAGCATCTCCTAGATCAACTTCTTCTTTCATCCATATTGTTACACAGCTATCTTCTCTTTCTTTGTATCATCTTATATATACACATTTCTCCATCAATTTGATGCCCAGATTGCTTTGCTAAATTTTACTTGGATGCTTCCAAACTGGCAGTTTAATTCATTATAAGCTTCATGTGAAATTTCAATCAATTTGTCACCCTTTAGTCATTATATACACACTCCCAATATGTTCTATCTATGCTTGGAAAAGTTACAAAATAGTGTAGGATGTGGAAGCTCAATTCACATACTATATTTAATAATCTATTTTTAACAAATTTGCCTTATGGTATTCATAAGGCATAATTTATTTAATTTTTTGCATATACATACTATAACAATTGTATTATAAAATATGAATGAAACAATAACCTACAGCTATTAAGATGCTGCCAATCTAAACAACAGTAAGACAGTATATTTTACACATTTGTTAAATGTGCTATATACATTTGATTGAGTATGATATCATTAACTTTAAAAATATATTTAAGTGTTTGTAGAACTATATTAATTCTCAGTGTTATCATTTGTGTTATTTTAAAAAATGAACATAGTGTTGTATTACTCTTGTTATTTCCAAAAACCAAACAATGTGCTAAAGCAGAGGTGTCAAACTCAAGGCCCGGGAGCCAGAGCCGGCCTGCAGGATGCTTAGATCCGGCCCATGGGGCTGCCCTGTAAACAGCGAAGGACTGGCCCGCAAAGCCTCTGCCAGCAAAAACAGAGCTTGGGAGCCCATTTTCTCTGGCAGAGCACTCAGGCCACCATAGGTGCCCCCAACATGAGTGATATTGAGCTGGCCATGCCCGCCCTGGCTACACCTACTACAGCCCCCCCCAAGGTCAAACAAAATCCTGATACAGTCCTCAATGAAATTGAGTTTGGTACCCCTGTGCTACAGGCTTTGAAGTAAGGGGTTTTATAGATCCTAAAATTAAATGAAAAAGTACCATGTTTTTCTAATGTTCAGAAAACGACTATTAAAAAATACCAATCTAAAGGATCAGAACGGGATGGGGAAAGGGTATAATGAATAGGGAAAAAAACGGGTTGGGGAAAAGGTATGATGAATAGGGGGAAAAAATGGAAATTGTAGTGTCTGGTGAGTTTGCTTTGTAATATGCTATGGTGTCCATTAAAAACATCCTTCTTGGCAATTGCAAAGAGTTGTCTAAGAAAAATCTGCCTTCACTGTTTTACTGGATACTCTTGTGATTTGAAAACAGATAAAAGTAAGTAGCATGGGAAACACCCAGAATAACATTTTGATCATGCGCAGATACCTTGTAAAAAAATCACATGAACAGAAGCCTGGCTATCCTATAATGGGGTAGTATTCAGGAGAAGAAACTGCACTGCTACCAGATTTTCTTCCTTAGTTGACTGTTTTTAATTTTCATTGGGTCTTCTGCAAAGCTCTGCCCTTACTTATAAATTCCCACCCCACTTTTTTTTTTTTTTTGGGTCCTTTGAGTCAGGCTCAACTCCTGGTAACAGGAACAAGGCCATACAGTCATCCAGACATCGTTTTCAAAAGTTCTTTCTTTTATTCCTTTCTTCCTAGGGCAAAGAGAGAAAATGACTGAGACCCAAGGGCATCCAATTAGCTTTTTGTGTCTCAGGTTTCCCTACTCCTAATCCAGCACCTTAACCAAGCCACTAAACCTAAATTTGCCCCTTGCAGATAGCAATAGTTTTACTTACCAGCTTCCTCTTTGAAGCTACAACTACTGCAAATTTATTTTTATTTCTGTAAGCTGAGTTCTGCAGTTTCAGCAATGAAAGATTGCAGGCTCTTGCTGCAATGCTACTTTTAGGATATGCTGAATTTGCTTTAATAGTTATCCTCACCTTCTTCAATAGAGTGTAGTTGTTCCCTAGAGATGTTTGACAGAAGCTTTCTTCATCCCCAGCCCAGAAGTTGGGGAAGGGCAATTTAACCTCACGTGCCTACATTTCTATAGTTATATAATAAGGTTTTGTCATTTTGATTAGAAAAGAAAGATGACAGAGAAGACAGAAAGATAAGATATGCATACTGGAATGCATCAACCTTATTCTAGTATTATTTCTTGCAAATAGAATCCTTTATTGGCCAACTGTGATTAGACAGACAAGAATTTGTCTCTGGTGCATAAGTTCTCAGTGTATATGTAAAACAACAAAGTAATAATAATCATAACAAAGGATAATAATCATAAAAATACCAATGTTTTAATTAAGTGCTTATACAATTCTTTATAAGGCACAATGTAGAACCCCTCCCCAAATACAAGGCAAGGGCAAAACACTAATGATTAACAATATTTTTGCAATATTTGATTATAAAAAATACGATTAATCAAGGAAAAACTGCTTTGGCTATAATAACTGTTTTGGCTATAAAATGCTAATTGGTAATTAAAGTGAACAGGAAGCCATTGATTAAAGGAACAGAAATTGCATTAAGACTCTGAGAAAGGAACAAGGTGGAATCTGTTAGTTAGCAGCACTGTAGCAATAAAAAAGCTTCAAAAGGCCATTGCCAGTTGGCATGGAGAGGCTGGGGCTGCAGCTGTGTTTTGGGACAAGAACAGCAGAAATCAAGCCTATGAAAAGATGGAAAGGCAGAAGAGAAAAAACTCTGAAGGGCAACATTTTGACAAGCCACTCTATTGCATTTTCTGTACCCTCTACCTATAAAGCCTTCTACATTAACACAATTTGTTTAATTCAAACCTATTACAAACCTACATTCATTGCATTCAGACAGCATGCTAAGTTTGGTCAGAGTTAGACAATCAAACCCTTGTCCTGAAATACAAAGATCATCATCAGCCAAGGAGGCAGAGCAATGCAGTACGTTGAGATACCGTTTGCCAGTCAAGGACAAGGCAAATCCAAGTTAACATAGCCAGAAGTAAATATCCCTGAACTCCAGTACTATGTGCCACAGAGATTACTTTCTGCATGTTTAATTCCCTCCACTCCAAATGCAGCAAGGTTGGGTACAAAATTGTCAATAGCTTATTGTTTCCCCACCTTAGATGATAGGGGCATTTATAAGTAATAAGGAATGGTGGCTAAGCATGTTGGATGATTCCCATTCTTACTCCAAGAGACTGAATACTGCAATGCTATTTGCACTCTCCGTTTCTCATCTGGAGGAAACCCCCATCAGCAAAAAAAAAAAAAAAAGACCTCTCTATGAACTCTGCCTTTAAAGATTGACAGAAGTGAAAATAATTTGTGTGCTGGTTTGAAAACGCATTGAAGCTATGAAGCTGTGGACATGTCCTAACGTACAGTATTGTTCTTAGTAGATTAAAAGTCCAGGATTCTCAAAAAGAGAAAGCCCCTCCTTAAACAGAGCACCACTTGCTCAATCATCCAAAGTGGGACAACCTCTCAAGGAGATTCCTCCAACCACAAGTAAGCAACAGGGGTGGTCCATAAACTATTGCTGGTAGGTTGGTATGATTTCAGAACAAGAATGCCAAGCATCCATTCTCTTTTCTTTTCTATTATTGTGTGACATTTCCTTCCAGATGGATCTGTGACTCATCCACACCTAAATCATTAGCTCTACCTGTGATTCAGCTTTAATGAATGGCTCGATTATCTTCTCCAGGAGTCCTCCCTCCCTTTCTTCTTCCACTTTGCTGTCATTACCAAATAATCCTACAACACACCTATACCTCCTTGCTGTTTCTATTAAGAAATAGCTTTGCTCAAAAATGAACTTGTACAAACCAGAACATCATGAAGTGCAATTCTTATCACTTAGCCCTTTAGAAACCCAAAGCTCCAATTTTATTCTTTACTATATTTCTGTCCATAAGGAATGTGACCGGTTTCTGTTTCCCTCTACAAAGTAAGGAAAACCACACTAGTAGTGTTTAAGAAATGGCCAATTTCTCACACCGTGATTGTGGGTGGGGGTGGATTCAGGGACCACAAAGTTCTGCATACTTGTTTGAAGGATCTGTATCAAGCTGCCCATTCAGAACCAGAAGCTGTGCTGATGGGAAAATGGTACCGACCTATGCTGTTGTGAACCATGGCATACTTTTTTTAGCAATTCTCTATTAGTCTTTCACACCCAAAAATCTGATCTGTTCTGACAGGATTTTGCCTTGCCAAAGTAATGAACTCTCACTGCTGATTTCATTTTGTTCCCCCTGTGGAAATAAGCACATAATTTACATTCTTTTAATTATTGCTTTTGCTAAATATTTTTGTATTTGTATTAATTTTTCAATTATTTCACTCGGATGCCTCAAGCAACATGTAGCTGGAAAAGTAGAATAAATGTTCCTCGAAGGAATAAATAAAATAATCTTGCAATTTTATGGTTATAATCCTAATTACTAACCCCATTTTGGAATTCTCATGAATCAAGGCAAGTGGATAATTTCTATTCAACTTTAGAGAGCATAAAGGAAATGCTCCCAATAGTGCTTTAGCACAATTATTTAATGTATTCAGCAAGTCATACATGGAACTGACTTTGAAAGCCAGCCAAAAATTGTTTCAGAAAATGTCATGCAAATTATGACTATAGTCTGCAACATCTGCCTCCAGATTTGACTCAACTTCCTATATTTTTCCAACAACCATTCAAAGTGTGATACTTATCTAAACAAAGCAGGACATCGCAAAGTCCACCTGCTATCTTTTTAATATGTACAGAGTAGCCATTCTTCAGGTCCCCGCACTCAGTGAGTTTGGTGCTGGTGCTAATTGAGAATCAAGTCCTTCCAGTTGCAATCCAGATTTGCAAATTTCTCTAAAATATTTTATTTTGTAACTTGAAACGATTGGACTTGTGCGAGCCCACCCCCTTAAAATAATTTATTTGATAAGGGGACAAAAGGTATGGTGTATGTCCTCATAGCTATAGATTGGAAAGATATTTTCTAGATTCATTTCAATGAGGGTTCTTCCATGATACGATAGTAAAATTACGTTGTTTGCTTTGATAATAATCTTTACTGACAATTAGTTGGTGGGAGTTCAAGTCTGCTAGTTGTCTTGAAACACTTTTCAATATTATCAATCATGGGAACAACCATGGGATTCCTCTGAGCCATCTAATGAGAACTGGACTTCTAGAGCTATTATTCTGTAGTGGTTCCTGTCCTTCCAGTTGGGATATACATAAAAGGCAGGACCAGTGGTCTACTATTTGGCACCTACAGTATATCATTATTCCTTGGGGTTATATCTTGTTTTTTATGCATTTAATTACTAAGGAAGGACATTATTATGTTGATGGCACCCAGCAATAATACTGCTCCCTATTTTTTAATTTCAAAGAAACAACTGATAGCCTTGAATGCTTCCTAGTATAAATAATGCATTAGATGGAGAAAATGTGGAATTAAATCTAGATAAGCCATACAGAATCATTTGGATAGCAAGTTGGGCAAGATATAAATTTAATAAATAAATAAGACAAAGGTGTTGCTGGTAAGAGAGAAAATTGGACTTTAGATTGAGATGGAGCCTATTCGAGACAGAATTAAACTCTGCAAGAAGTTCATAAAATTTCACATAAAGGAATTTTCATAAAAATTCCTTTATGTGAATTCTTCAACAGTGCATGTTATTAAGAAGAGATTGGACAACCAATTGTCTGAAATGGTCTAGGGTTTCCTGCCCGAGCAGGGGGTTGGACTAGGAGACCTCCAAAGTCCCTTCCAACGATTATTTTAATCTATTCGTATTAAAAATTAAAATTGCTACATTCACTTCTGATACTGCTTCTCATGGTTGTTTGATGAGATTTTAGTATTGTATTATTTTTCAACACAGGCTAATAAATAATTTTGATTTTGCTTACCCTATGGGATCCTAGGACACCCTTTAAGAAACCTGGTCTAGCTTATTATCTATTTTAAGTTTATCTAACTGGGTGCCCCGGAATCCTGGGAGTTGTAGTCCCAACAAATCTGTTGGTAGGGGCAAGAAAACATCTGTAAGAAAACAACCAAGCTCAGAGAGCATTAGAGACCCCTCATTTCAATTCTGAGCTACAAATATTCTTTTACTAGTACTCTGTCATATACCCTACTCAGATCTCAGATCTACTTGATCACTCTAACTACTTCCTCATGACAGCTAAGCTATAAACATAAGTGTTTACAAATCTGAGTCCTGCAGCTTCTCCCCCTAAATCCTGGTTCTCTCCATTTAAGAGGATGAACAAAGCACAGGTAAGTTCTTAGTAAGCAAACCTCCATTAAGCAGCAAAAGTGCAAAGTTCACAAAATGATTAAAAATAGCATATTTTGCATGTGTGTAATACAGGTTGATTGAGTGAAAACAGAGATCGTTTAAGATAATATTTGAGATAATATTTTAGTTATTACAGTGAATAACATGAAAATCAGTTAAAATCTGCAGCAACAATGACATCAAGCAGAAATTGCTTGATGCTTAACATTTCTTCAATTAGTGAAGAGTTCAGAAATTAATATTCCAAATTTGTTTTATTTAGTTATGTATTTACAACATTTATTAATCTTATTTTCTTCCTAGGCTGCTAGAATAATAGGCAATGTACATATCATTAAAATTTCATACAATACTAAGAAGTAGAGGGCAAATATTACAGTATAGTATTTAAGAACATTTATCAGGAGGTTTATTACCTTTATAGCCAATATAATCTCCCTCAGTAGGAAATTACTCAAGTAAAAAATCCCACTACTGGAAAACTTTGTCTTGAACACATTTTATTCTTTCCAAATAGCAGAACATAAAACACACCTTCACATAAGAGGTAATAATTTATGAACACATTCATAATGAAATGAAATGAAAAATGGTCCTTGAGTTATTTTAGAGGCAAACCATTTTATTTTATTTTATTTTATCACCCATCTTGTTCAAGATGACTTTTTAGGGATTATTTTTTAGGGATTGTTAGGCCAAATGCAGAACTCATGGCCAGAAACAAACATTCATTCCAGTGCATGCACAATATACGGAATAGAGGTTGCATGTGGCCCACCAAACAAACTTGTATTGGCATTTTTAAAAAATTCAATAAATCCACTGAACATTTATGAGACAAAACAGTTCCTTGTAAAATTTCACACCCCAGAGGCTAAATAACATTCCATAAGTATTGCATCCTTGGACTGCTCAAGGAAAGAAAAAAATAAAGTCATCTTAAAACTGACGGTTGATGACTTACACACCAATACATATTCATCTAATGTTGCCTCCTGGGTAATTTTTTGAACTTCTCAATCTAGTCTGCAACCCTGGAATTCTCAATTTACTCCCTTATCCAAGTACTAAATATGTTCAGTTTTCTACTTCTGTCAAGATCACATTTTAGTTACCACCTGCTACTATAGTATCCCAAACCACAAGTACGTTCAGAAAAGCCAGCTGGAATACAATCTCCCTATTACATTCCAACATAGGACCACTATTAGGGCAACAAGGCAGTTTTCATTCTTAAATTGGGCCTGAATCCAAATAAAAAGTTATGCAGATTCCATAATTCTTTAAAGACTTATGCTTACTATAAGCCTATTTATATTTTGAGTGAATGTTAAGATGTCTGGATCAACTTTTAATACACAAAAATACAAACACTGGAAAGAGAGGTACTTTCCATTCCAACCTGTCTTTTGTCAGCAGCCACAGAGATGTCTACATAGAGGGCTGAGGACCTTCGGAGTGGAGCCCTGACTCTGGAACGCTTTTCCTCATGAAACTTGGCTGCCCTAGATATTAGGCTCATTTGTCCTTTATTTGATTGTTTCTTATTTGTTTATCCAGGAAACCAAAGCAACATAACTGTACCTCCTCCTCCATTTTTTTCTACTGACAACTCTCAGAGGCAGACGACTGGCCAAAGTCATCTAGTGGTTTCCATGGCTGACAAGTAGATTTGTATCTATTTCTCCCAGGTACTACTTCAATATCTCACTCTTTATATCACATCAGCTTTCTGGAAGCAACTCCAGCGTAAATCCTATTTGTCAAGATTGCTGCCTCTCTGATTTATATTGATGGTGTTTAGTACACTGGGATGAACAATAATGTAGAAAAGCAAACATATAAAAAGTTAGTTTGATGACACCCTTCCAATAAATCCTGCTTCTGCCAGCCTCTTTTCCTTTCCTGGAGATATCTGAATCACAGCTTCAGAAGATGTACTTACATGCAGTCTCCTAGGCAAACTTATTCGGATAAAGTGATGGCAACCCTGTCAACCACAGGCTACAGAGTGTAAGAGGTGGTGACTCACAGCATGCTACTAGTTCAAGGCCCTATAGGTTTGTGGGCTGGAGTTTAATCTAAAGGACCCTGAACTGTGTCATAGCCAGGTACTTAGCTGGGAGTCCTATTTCCATCCTATCTCCTTATCTAGGCTATGTCCATATTCCTGTACTAATAGCTTGTTTTCCCAGCACCACCTCTGGACCAGAACTCCACAATCTGAAGTTTTTAAAGCAATTCCCTGCAATAGGTGCTTTTATTTCTTTGATCGCCATCCAGGATCTCCCATCTCCACATGTATCTGAGGTTTAATTGCTCTACCTATAGCAGTGTTCCTCCCATCATGCTCCCTCTTAGCAAATCATTTCAGCTACAATGCAACCTGACACAAACACATGCTCAAAACCACTTCACCATGTCTCCAGTCCAACAAGCAGTAAGTGAGATTGTTTTATGTTCCTCAAGGGACAAATGTCTAATTGATTCTCACAATCTGCATCCACTTCTTTCAATTTACTGGTGTCATCAGAGGACAACTAGGTCAATACATAAATGTAGGCCTTATCCAAGATTTCCTTCATGTTTATATGGCATGTTGGATTCCATAATGGCTCTACTTTGCCCCTATGTCAGCAATCACAAAGTTGAAACAAACTGCTTACTTCAAACACCCCTTTCACTCAACAAATGTTACTCTGCTGCATGGTGCACTTATCTCCTTGCAAAGAAAGCACACATCAGTGCCAACTCCTACATTAGGATAAGACCAATTATCCTCCTTCACTCGCCTATAGTTCTCAACTCAGTCTGACTGAAACAGGCTTACCTTCATATAGCTAATCTTTGCAAACCCATACTCTGATGGCTGAGATCTTCCTTCACTTTCCTGGGCTGCATGTTTGACAATGGAACTTGTATGGATCACCCTGAAAGATCAAAGGGCAGGTCTTCTCACTCAACATGCTTGCCCTAAGCATGCTTAGAGGATGTTCGTTTCATCATACTTTTCCTTGTCTCTGAAGCATCAAAAATCCAAGTGCATCATCAACAAGTGTGAACTCTCTTCTTCCTCCTATTCTGCACCCCTCACTTCTATAATTCTGTTATTCTCATCTAATTGATGGATACGAAAATTAATCACAGTAGAAAGTTCCATCCCTAATATTTGGATTAAGCAGGTGCCAAGCCTTCAGCAGTTTAGTGAGAGCAATATGCAGATGGTGCATGTACTGCCTGTGCTATACAGTTTTGCACAGACAAGTAAATAAATTCTGCAAGAATTCCCAATCACAAAATGGGCTCACACAACGTATTAAAACTCTCAAGATGCTTAATTAAATCCTATTATGGAACAGTCTAAGCGCAAACAAATAAAGCATATTAATGTGATAACATAACCTGCTAAGACAATTGTGGGATTCCCATACTTTGCTGAGCCAAAGAATACTTTATCCTGCTTAGCATGTTGTGTGAACCATAATTAATCTGAAGGAGACATATGGGCCATCTAGCCATAGGAGAGAGGACCAGCAGTGATTCCAGCCTCCATTTGTAATTTCCTTACCTTGTGAGCATCGGCTGTCTCCCGGTCCCCAGAAGGACTGCTGGTGTCAACTGGCCCATTAGATGGCATTGTGGGGAAACTGGGGGCAGAGGCAGCTGCTACAAATTTTTGCTTCTGGGGCTTAATTTACAGAAGATTCCAAATGTTACCCAAAACTGAAGAGGGATAATGGAAAAGCAGCCAATGCCCCCCTCTGTTGATGATTCTGCTCTGGTTTTCCTGCCACCTGCAACAAGAAAAGAGAAAGACGAAGGTGAGGCCCAAGCACACAATGCATGCATGGAAAGTCACTTTTGAGGGCCTCTCCCCACTTGCAGGCAATCATTAACAAGCCACAACCTTGACTCAGCCAAGCTGGGCCCCTGGTTCTTCAGCCCATACAGTCTCAGCCACAGAAGATACACCCTCCTCTTTCAACTTCTCCCAGAAACCTTCCCCCTCCTCTGTAATCCCAACCGTACTTCCCTTTCCCTGCACAACAGCACCTGTTGCTACATGGGATGTGTTAGAAAATCGAAAACAAGCCTTCTTGTTTCAGCGTCCCCTAGTGAGAACTCTTATAACCTAGCTAGCACCAACATGATGGGGAAGAAAGGGGAGAGAATAAAATGGGGTGGAACTGCACTCCAACAGAACTTTCATCTTGGGTGCCAGGCACAAGCAGTTGGCGCTTTCAGCAAGTCACTCGCCCCAGATCCCCGGCAAAACAAACACAAAACGAGTCAGTGCACAAGATAAGCTAGCTTGCCACAACACACACAAGAGACCCTCAGTTTATATCTTGTGGTAACTTTGCTTTTTGTGAAACAAACTAGGCAAAAGTCTAGCACCAAAGAGGCAACAGTCTAGCACAGGGGTGGGCAATTATGGCTCCTTCCTGACTCGTGGACTTCAACTCCCAGAATTCCTGAGCCAGCATGGTGAAGTCCATGAGTCAGGAAGGAGCCATAATTGCCCACCCCTGGTCTAGCACAAGCCCAAGATTCTATCACACATAGCCACCGGGCACCCTCTGCTGCAAGTGGTCCACTTTTATTGGAATCTGCTTGAGTTTAGATGTCTCCTAAGAAAACTTCCCTTGATTTGATTGCCTCTGTGTAAATGGGAGATTCTGGTCTAAAACCTTTGTGGTATCCAAGACTCATCCTCCCAGGCAACATGAATCTACAACCCTTTCTCCAACACTTCTGCAGCAAATTATACCAACACCCAATAATACAGAGATTAATATATTAATACACAGTGCTGGGTGAAAATGAAACATGTCGTGTATTCCAACCTGCATTCATTGTTAGTCAATACACTTAAATGCTATAATACAAGGAAATTCCTCCTCTCTGAAATGCCATTGTGTGCAGACTAAACTGTAAGACTCAATATTTAATCAAAGGAAATGTTGAAGGCACACAGGTGGTCCTTGACCTCCGCAATATTTACCTTTGCCTTCCCAGACTGCTCTTTAAGCACATTTTCACAAATTGTCTACTATTTATGGGATCTATGAATATGGGCATCTGTGGTCCATGCTTAGCAGCCAGTTGCCTCCCAACCAAAGCTGATGATGGGCAGGGAGGAAAGGAGGGCATCTTATTACAAGAAAGAGAACAACACCAGCCAAGATTTTCCCAGCCAAAGGATTTGTCTTTTCCTTCTAGGAGTCTTTATTTTAGTGGCATCTGAAACATGCTCTCTCTAAACATTCACTAATATGCCCACCTATGTGCAACACACACACTTGGTATTTTCCCAGGTCCATTGCATATTTTGCCTCTTCCTCCACGTGCCTATTCCATGCAAAATACCAGCATGGTTCCCTCAACAATTTCTTGTTCCTTTCAATTTTTTTTATTAATTTTTATCAAAATATAAAATACAAAGAAAACTAAAAAGTAATGGAAAACTAGGAAAATGGGGAAATGTGGGGTGGGAAGGTGCAAAGAAAAAAAGAGAGTCTGATTTCCAACTCTCTTTGGCACAGTATTAGTTAATGACATTACAACCTCAACTTTTTATTTTTATGCAATATTATGTACTAGCCACTTCTACAACAAGAAGCCTATCTAATCAACAAGAACAAAGTCAAAATTTCATTATTTTTTTCCTATAAAATTCTATAAATACAGTCTTCCTGCCCTCCATCCATGGAGCCATACAAGGCCACCAAAGCTGCACTATTGCTGCAGTAGGAAACACGGCAGCAATTAAATCCCTCTACCCTACAGGAAAGGTCCGAAGAGAATAATCCTTTAGTCGTTTACAGTTCTGAAAGTGCAAAACCTTTTTACAAAACAGGCATAAATAAAGCAGCAGCCCTTATCTGTTCTGGAGGACTTACTGTACCATTTCCCTTCTCTCAGCTGAATTGCCACCATAGTGAAAAGTGCAGATCCCCCCCCCCCCCCGAGAAAAGCAGCAGAGCTGCCGACTGATCTCCACCCAACAAGAGGTGCTAAAAATAATCACTCCTGTAAAGAAAGGGAAGGCTGGACAGAAGAGGTCAGGTCCACCCAGAAGCTCTTCCCAGAGAACCCTTCTGTGGACCCTGCTGCCAACCACTCATTAGCAAGAAAGATGCTTGCTGTCCCCTCCTAATAGCTGCCCTTCAAGTAACATTGGAGCTGCTAGCAAGCCTCAAAATCTTACCACACTTTCTTTCCCTCCTGGACTGCTCTGCTCCTTGCTGTTCTGCAGTGTGGTATGCTTCCAGAATCTACCAACAGTTCTGTCAAAGCCCCTCTCCTCTTGCCTAACCATGGTCTTCTTCCCACTCATGCTCACTCACCAGAACCCACTCACCAGAGCCACGCATAAGAGGAGGGGCTGTTGCCCAGACAGCTCAGGCTTAGTGAGCTGGAGTAGGGAAGGGCTCCTTCACTGCACGACTTGCTCCCACACACAAGATACCTTGCCAATCACTTCAAAGCAGGCTCTAAGGACATGGAAGGGGCATGCAGGAGGAGCATGCCCAGCTGTTCTAGCTGCAGAGGCTGCACGAGGCTATTTATTTTTATCAGCCACATGGAAAGCAAAAAGTGCTTGACAGGCCCTTGCACCTGCTAGCTCCCTCCCCCACCCCCACCCCAAACTGCTCTCTGGTAACCAAAAAATGCAGAGGCTCACAAGCGAGGCAACCGATGATAATCCAGGTTCCACTAGGAGAGCCTGCTGAGAGCGTTGCCCACTGAATACAGAACAAATGCCATTTTAGTACTTAACAGAGTTAAGGCAGACATGCCTTCTCATAGGTAAGCTAGCATACTCAATGGGGTACTGTGGTGGGAAAGTGCAGAAGAATGCAGCTTTGGGATATGTTCAGTGCCTGAGTGACTGTGATTGCAGATTGAAATCATGTACCTGCTCCTTCCATTCAATGAATTAATAATAGCGTTTTCACATTCTACTATTGTTTGTGACTGAATAGCACCACGGAAGTCAGAAAGCGAGGAAAATGTTCAAGCAGAGGCACGTTTTCTTCTTCTGTGACAATCATGCTGCCATGCACTGGTGTTTCAATGGAAAAGTTTCTATGCTTTTATAATTTCAAAGGGACCAGCTTTACTTCAACTGGTTAAAAATCCTTTTTGCAAGTGCAATCTATTTTATAAATTGAATAAGGCTTCCCGTTGGAAAGTATGCATTAGATTGAAGCCATTCTTATTATACTTCTAATAAGTGAAATATATATTACAGCTGTTTGGTGAGAGTTACAGTGTCATTGTTACTGTTGTGCATCTACAAGTACTGTATAGGCATGCTTACATGCAATGTCAAATGAGCATCTACACATAGTAGGTTGCTTAGTCTAAAACAGCAAGGCAAAATGGATGCTAGGGTAGGCAAATCCCTCCCCCCACTTGGATCCAGCACCCTCACTGGAAACATGAAACACTAGGATTTTGAGGCCACTGTAGGAGAGACAATGGTGGCAAAAAATAAAAACACATCTGGTAGCAGCTTTTCTGGCTAACAAATGTTATTAAAATGCATTAGATCATCAGATGCATGGAGCTGCTGCTCACAGACATTTATGCCTCTTAAGAAAAGCTCTAAATTGGAAAAAGACTCCTAGGTTCTTGAGGTAATGCTTGAAAACAAATCAGACACCAGATTCCCTTCTTACGCCCCCAAAGGAGCAAAAAAGAGTGGCACCAGCAACCCATTGCAAGAAATAAATTAAAAACCTTGTCTGATGCAACTTTGGCATTGAAGCAAACATGATTTCAATCCTGATGAGCTGACAAATAAGACAGGTTCAAACAAGGGCCAACTCTTATCACTTCCCTTCAGCATTGAAAATTTGGAAGTAACTAATCCTGACCTAAAGATTCCTTTTAGCTGTGGTTACACTTCATCTTTTCAAACTCCTCTTTTTAAAGCCATCACACCAAGTGCATAACACGTTTTATGGCAATGTAGAATATATTAATTATATAAAGGGTGAAGAAATAACTCCTTCTTTTGACCCATCATAAATCTATTGCCACTTCAAGACTTGAAAAAGAAGCACTCAACCCAAAGGACCTCTCCCAAATTATCTAGTGCAGCCACATATCTTCAACCAGTCTTGATTTTATGGTCTCCTGATGTGTATCTGGTAACAAATAGCTGTTCAAGCCACAAATGGACTCAGAATAAGTGCAACTCTGCTAATCCATGTCCACCAGCAGAAAAATGTGAAAGGGTAATCTGGCAGTTCTGAGCACCAGGAACACCAAAATAGGCCCTTTTAAAATCAATTTCTGATAGGAATACATATACAAATGTTCAGGTTCTGGTTGGCATTGAATTCCCACAATGTTCTCTATTGGCCATGGTTTAACAAACAGGGTGGGTTTAAAAGTATTTGCTGTTCAGCTTTAATCAATATAATCTGTAAACTCCCTGTGAAAGCATTTGGTTAAACATTTTGAAAACTTGGAACTTTGTTCCATATGCTATTCTTACTCTTGTTCTTTTTACCATTTGAGCTAATTTTCAAACATTATTATTTTAGCCTGTTTCTTGATCTGCCTTTCAAGAAAACAGTCAGGATATGAAAATCTTATTTTAATAGATGGAGAGATATGCAGACAAATATGGAAGAAATGAAATCACAGTTCAAAAACAAAGGCATACCAGAAGTCCAGGCCACATCTTCTATAGCACTCCTGTAGCCTTTTGTCTCCTTCACCATCTCTGCCACCTTTCAAATTTTAAAATAACCAAGGGACTTTAAATCACCTTATTAAATGTTACATACTGTATGCTACCTCCACATTTTACTGTAGGGTCCGTGTCAAAATACACACTATCCAGTATATGCCAAATCCGAATCACATGTGCTCAACAAGTTATTCCTTGCTTTCAAAAGTCACTTGTGGGATAGATTTATCCTAACTCAATGGTACTTTCCCACACCAGCAAAGAAACATTTCCACACAGGCCATTTGGGGAGAAGAGCCTTGTTTTATTTCTCCAATTTAGAAACCGCCCATCTTTCTCAGTGGGATGACTCCACAGGTTGCAGAAGTACATTGGTCTGTAAAGGATGTTTATGCACTCCTTAATTAGGCCCAACAGGATTTGAGCATGCTGCATCCCCTGGGAATTCGAGCTGAATGTTATTTAAAAAAAAAGAAAAAAAATATATGAGAGCAGCAGCAGCAGCATGAAGTCAAATCCTTGAGCAAAGGGATATGAGGTACCAAAAAGATTGCCATGTTAAGCACCCATGTGTTATCTCAGCTTTTTAACATACCTTGTAAAGCAACAGCAAACACAGTGAGAGGTAATTTTTTTTATGCTGCAAATAGAAGCTGCAGTTGTATCTGGCAGCTTGATTCACCAAATTGCCTCTGGACCACATGAGGGCACAGAAATGTGTTGAATCTCCTCAATAAAGTCACATCAAAGAAAGAGAGGGGGTGAGGAGGAAAATCAATCTGCTGAAGCCTACAATCCCTGGAAAGAGTCTGAACCGTAAGGAAAATGTCATATAACCACTTAGAGAGGGCTGGAAAGCACTATAAAGTGGTATATAAATCTAACTGCTATTGCTAATTCCCTTAGGTCAGGGGTGGGCAATTACGGCTCCTTCATGACTCTTGGACTTCAAATCCCAGAATTCCTGAGCCAGCCATGCATTCATTGTCATTGCATTCTATATTCCATGCTGTTCTCAGGAATTCTGGGAGTTGAAGTCCAAGAGTCATGAAGGAGCCATAATTGCCTACCCCTGCCTTAGGGTTTCAAAGAGAGGGAAGCGTTCTCCTCCCACCATCCTCCAGAAACTGTCACTTATCACACACTATATTAAAAAGCTCTTCTATCCTTGAAGATGACAGGATGCAGAAAGTGTGAACCTGTGAGCACTATAAAAGCTGCAGCAAAACTTTACAGGAGAGCAGGGAAATAAAAAGGTCTCCTGAATGAAGGCCAATATATATGTCCCAGGATAATGTTGCAGGATGGCCCAGAATGGCGAGAGAGAAGTTCCCTGAGGATGGGCTCCAGCACAAGTCCAAAAGCTCGGAAGACTAAACTTCTGGTTCCGATGATCGACCCAGATGGGATCCTGTTAAAAAGGTTTCTTTTCCCTTTTCCATCCAATTCTACCACCCGCCAATTGCTGTTCCTGTTGGAGGGTATAGCTCTATCATGACACGTGGTCCTTTTTATGCTCTTGAAAAGGACTCCATTTTGAGAACCCAGAATCAATTGCCAATTATTTTCAAGTTTAGAAGTAAATTTATTTTCCGATGTAAAACTCCGTAGGATAAGTATGTCTCTCGGAGGAAGCCAGGAACCACAGCTCCTTCAGCTCCACTCAGAAGCAAAACAGCATGAGGACAAGACCACGGGGAGCAAGGGCCCTGTGGACCATTGCAAGAAACAGACGTGGCTGCTTTATGGAAGATGAGATATAGACTTCACATGGCAAAATAACAAATTTGTGGAACTTCTTCTCATAGAACATGAAGGTTGCTAGTGGTAAGCATGGACAAGTGCTAGACAAAAGTAAAGGAGTAAGAGCAGAACCAACTGACTTCACATAATTCATTCATAAGATACCGTTCATGTACAATTTTTATCTCTACAGTTCAGCCATTGAGAAGCCCATCCCAGTTCATCCCCTTTTCCTGTACTGTTTCCTTTAATGTACAGAGAGCATATGCATCGAAGGCAAATTCTTTGTGTGTCCAATCACACTTGGCCAATAAAGAATTCAATTCAATTTAATTTAATTCAATTCAATTTTCATCCCAGCATAGGCTGAGCATCACAAAATCATCCAGAGGAAGAGCAGAGATAACTCTGAAGATTGAGAACTAACGTAGATTGACTTGTCCTGCAAGAGGGTGACTCACAACTCCACAAAAGAAAGCCCACTCAAATGTCTGGCTTGCCAGTGAAGAGTAGAAAAACTGTCTGCTGGTAGACAAAAGGCAGCCATTCATTCTGATGCAGAGAATAGGTAAAAACAAAGTGGAAGTGACTCTTCTACAGCATATCATGTGCTGTGAAAAGCCACTGCCTGTATTTTAAAAGATGAGCCATTATTGCAGCTCAGTCTTTTTTTCCCCTCCTGCTTTCATGAGTCAGAGATGAATATCTCCCACTGAGAAGCAGAATATACAGAGCTCCCATACAGACAATGCTGAAGAGCCAGCCGCAGCAATTCAGAAGAAGCACTGGAGTCACATACCCTCTTCTGAAGGCCGTGCATTCTGCTAATAAGGATTAAGAAGATTCTGTCAGTGGAGCTCCCAGCTCAATCCTCCCATGGGCAGTCTTGTTGAGCTAAGGGGCATCCTTACCTCCAACTTGCTGAGTATGAGACCTGCCCAAGGCAAGACCAATATGAAAGGGAGGTAGTGTCACACAAATCTCTGGGATAGGTTAGACACAACCACAACCTGTTATCACTCCTGATATATACTGTAAGTGTAATAAATTTACAGCTACAGCCAATCAAAAATGTTGGCTCCATCCTGCAAAACAAATTTGATTAACTGCAATCCACTACTCAGAACAAACATCCCAAAGGCTGTATGTCCCCTTCTGGTACAAAAAAGCATTAACTTTGCAATGTAGTTCCCTCTCACCAAGTAAGACGGTACCTCTCCAAATTAGGAGAGACCCCCACCCCCATCCCAGGAATAAAAAGGTAGGCAGTGCTCTAAGGATATAGCAACACATTGGGTGGGTGGCAGAAAAAAAGACCCTGGCAGAGACAAAAGGTAGCAAGTTGGGCATATTGCGGCAAGCTACTTTTTTGTCAAAATAATAAAATGTGCATTGTGATAACACACAAGATCTGTCCTGTTACATGTTCATACTCAATATTGCAACATGAGTACAAAAGGAATGGGGGTTTGTGTTGTTGTGTTGCAACACACATTTGATTGTTTGCCTCTATGTGGATGTCCATGACAGCAAGTCAAATTACTCCAAGATTTGGTATCCAGAATGATACACACCATATTTTCAGGAAGTCTTGGAATGACAAAGACAAGACACATACATGCACATACATTTTCATAGTCAAATTGCCCCTAGAAGCATCTGCTCCCAAGTACTGAAGAATAACAATGGCAATTGTAACTATAAAATTTCTAAGTAAAACTTACAGCACAGAGCTTTTGTTTATTGTTATATTGTTTTTATAATTGTATTTTTATTCATTGGTGGTATAAGCCACCCAGAATTATTTAAGATGAGAAGTCAAACAAATAAATATATAAATACATACATAAATACATACTATACATACATATATACATACATACATACATTAAAGTCTTTTCAAACCTTGTAGGAAGATGCTTGAGAATGTATAAGCCTTTCTTTGTCCCCCTTAATTTATTTTCATTGTATAATTGGTTTCATGTAGGAAAAAGGAGTTTTCCTACTGCAGCTTCCAAAAAGGAACATCCGGCACTCCAAATAACAATGTGGGTCATGGCATTTCTGAAGCAAACAAGCTTTCTAACAGTATAGTCAAGGATTCCAATATATACACTAAGCAAATTTTATATAACCTCATTTGATTAATGACATTTAAACATTTTCTATTTACCATTGTTCTTGCATTGTTCATGCAAAATTGCATGTATGCATGCATGCATTAGAGTATCCAGCCAGACCGAAAACCTAAGGTTTGAATTGATTAACTCCAAAATCAAATTAGGTACTTCATCAAACATAGATTTAAAGTACAGACAGCATAATTTTGTTCTGTGCCCACATGCGTGAGGTAATGTTCTTGTCTCCATTTTACATAATGTGCTGGATAAACATTTATTAGTCTGTTATTCTCTCATAAGAAAGTTCTAACTATTATGATCAGGAAATTATATTAGAACTGCAGGATAAACAATTTAAATGGAAATTAAATGACTAAGAATCTAGATAGTAAGTCATACCCAGATGTTAACTTATCTGGTTAAGATCTTGCCCTAAAATTGGTGCAAATCAAGTTTCAGTTGGAATACTGTATATTCATTTCCCTTCAAGCAATGTGACCATAAGATTAATATTAATCATCGGACTGAATTTGTTGCAAGCAGATGTTTACATCAGCTTTTTAGATTTTGTTAGAGATGATGCCAAACTGTACTCTGTCCTCGGCACAATTTTTTTATTTGGAAGTAAAGGGGAAAAAACTATCTGAAAGAATAAATGCCTCTCCACAACATCATTAAATGTGGAAATTTAAAGGCCTCACTAGGATTGACATCATAATTACAAACATCCTTTGATCCCTGAGTCAATTTCCTTGCTCTGTACTATTCAACTTCAGTTCCAGTAGAAGAGAACCATCTCTAGTGCACGGTTGAGTTATGGACTTCTTGGTGCTTTCTGAACTTGGTTGTTTGTTTGCAAATATGTCATTACCCAACTAGGGAACATCCTTTCTTTTGCAACTTCAGCCCAGAATGCCTCCAGAATCCTTTCTCAAGACCGACTGCTCCGGATGGGAGTCAGAGACAGACTAGGGCAAACAACTTCCTTGTCACAAGTGGAAAAGTCAGGAAGGCTATGCTCTCTGGTCACAGCCTGTTCTGCCCACTGTCTACTTGGGGCTGAGAAACACTCTGTAAAGGTTTGTGAAAATGCTGCCCCCCGCCCCCTCCGTTACACACATGCACTTTTCAGATGAGATCTATTTTGAGTGAACTTCACAGTAAAAATAACCAAGCGGGCAATGCCTGTAAGGGCTAAAGGCACAGATTGTTCACGACACTGGAGAATTCTGCATGTTCTCCCATGAAAAGGCTGACATCCCTGGGGGCTTCAATCATTGCAAGCCAGTGGAGGAAGAGAGAAAAGTACCGTAGCTTTTCACCCTCCAAGTTTGCAAGGCAGAACTGAAACGTAGCAGCTTGCCAAGTTTCTAAATGCAAACATTCCTTTTGTATATCTCTCCCCCCCTTTCTCACGGAAAATCAAATTCGGTTCCTTCAGAAACACGAAGAAATTTAAAGATTATCTAACCTAGAGGCAGCCTCAGCCCAGAATCTAATCCTGCTTTCCTTGAAGGGGTGGAGATGAAAAGCCCCTCTCCCAACTCTTCACCAGAGTTATTCTAGACAAGCCACATCATTTATCCCCTCAAATGTTTTTAGACATCTAATTGGAAGGAAAAAAGACTCCTGCAAGGATGTTTCCAGCTGACCCAGCATGTGAGGGGTTATTGAGTACATTCCCCCACACGAAAAGCCCCAGCTCACAAAAGGTCAGCCCCTCTCGCCTTATTGTCCGGACCTTTCAAAAGCACTGGGCCTGAAGAATTGGTTTTGAGGTTTCTAGCCGTAAACTACCCTCATTCCAAGCTAAGAAGGAAGGAAGATCCAAGACAGGTAGGCAGAAATGACAGACCTTTCCCAGTCACATCAGGCCTGGCAAAAAGGCAGCAAACTTGGGGAGGGGGTTTCCCTCCAGGAACAGGAATAGGCCTATGTACAGGCTGTTGGTCTCAAGAAAGTCACAAACAGCATACATAAAGCAAGAAATGTTATTTCACTCTGTGCTTTAGAAGTTGGCCAACATAATCCAGCCAAAGCAAAATCCAGATTATTTAGACTGATCCATCTCCCCCTCACTCCCCACCAACACTGCTTTCCATTCTGCTCTACCAAAACAACATGCTCTGGGGATCCATGCACTAACCAAACAGCCATGCTCTACCTCTATGCACAGAAGAAGCATGTGTGCTATAATCTATATATAGACCAACCTTTTTGCCTGATTCATGCATGGATCCATTCGTAACACCCATTATGTTATTTTGTTTCAAAGTAAGCATTATATAGACCAGGGGTCTCCAACCTTGCCTACTTTACGACTTGTGGAACTTCAACTCCCAGAATTCATGCACTGGCTGAAGAATTCTGGAAGCTGAAGTTCCACAAGTCATAAAGTCCGCAAGGTTGGAGACCCCTGATATAGACTGCAGAAAGAGAATAAAATAAACCCAAAGAAATAAAGGCATGAGATAAGAAAAAAGGAAATGTAGTTAAACCTGGTTAACACCAATATCATTCACTGTATTTTTTCATACATTTTAGTCCTTGAAAACCATTCTTGTTTTCACCACATCTATACATCACTTCCTCTACACCTCGCTGTTCTTTAAATTTGGAGCTTCTTTCTCAGAATCTCACCAACATCCTCTAACTACAGCTTTTTTCAATCTTCCACTTTATTTTGACATTCTTTCCTCCTATGTTTTACAATATGATATTTTCATTCTCTTTAATGGTCAAACCATCTCAGTGTATTTTTTTGTATTCAATCCACATACTGTACATTCAGCATCCATATATTCATGACTACTTCTTGTTTCATCACTATACAACATTATTTAATGTTTATTTTTCCTGACATTCAGTTTTAACTTCCAAATAACCAAGTAGGCAGAAGCACATTCTAATATATAGTCATTTCCATTTCTTTTGACAAATTTCATTCCTAACCACATATTACCTTATTTCCCTAAATTTGCACATGCGAATAATATATATAAATCCATCCACTTTTTCCTCATCCATCTATAACTTGCAATCATTCACTCCTTTTCCCTTGTCAAATACAGCTACCTTGGTCTTTGATATATTAATTTTAGATCCTTTAATCTCACTGCATCCTACAATCTATCCAATATTCTCTGTGAATCTGGTTTACTGGTTGTCAGTCAACAGAGTGACAGTATTTGCATACAAATATACATCCTTTCACATTAAAAAAACACATCCTTAGAGTAATCACAAATATTCCTTATACAATTATCCATAAATGGGTAATTCAATTCGAGGTGCCTCCTTTGCTCTTTAATTTTTCAAAAGGATTTTTAAACTTTTCATCAAGTGATTGTTTTGCTTCTTTTTATGTTGCCTGCTACTTGCTCTCTTAGTATCTTCCTCTCATTCCCATTTTCGCAAGAGTTTCTTACATTCATTTTTTTCTCACCCAGTCTCCTTTACTTCATTGTTGCACCCAGCATGCTTTTTCACATTTCCCATTAGTGTAACTCAAACACATTTATGTGGCTTGCTGTAATATACTGGTAACTCTTTTCATTCAGGCAGCTTCCTCATCTACTTTCCATTCATTTTATCTGAAAATTAATCTTCTATTACTTTTTATATAGGACTCATACTTTTTTACTAAAGTCCCACTTTAACTTTTTTTTTTCCCTCCATGCCAATTTCCCCCCGATTTCTGCTGCTGAACACTATCAAAATGTCCTCTATTCAAAACTCCCTATCACTCTTGTATCCTTCAGTAATTCTCTCAGTCATTCATCATATACAATCTAATATATCATGCTTTTAAATTTATGTTCATTCCTTTGCCATGTGTGTACATGAAAAGATTTATGCTTACACCATAAGCGTATATTCACCAGTCACCATTCTCAGGTTGATGAATAGTCAAATCATTTTTCTGTACTGTCTCATCTCATTCCCACCCACCCATTCATATCACCTAACAGAATATTTTCTCCTGAACTGCTTTCATTCAGAAACTCATCTCTAACTCTTTCATTATCACCGTTCACCGGAGTGTAACAGTATAACAAATCTATGAATTCCTGACTTCAAATAAACAACTTAATCACACCAATTCACATTTTATGACTTATATTAACCCAATCATAATTCAACCCACTTTCATTTCTCTGCATGAATCATCCACTCAAGTCCACAAGATGATCACCTTCATTCAGATTTTATTATTGATGTATGTATTATATTCTTCCCCATTCTCTTAAGTTTCACTGACTTATAATATGTTTTTGTTTTGTTTCATTCTTTCATGGGGTTTAACATTTACTGATCTTCTATGTCAAGTTGCAATTTTCCACATGCCATGATCACCATTTGAGGGACCCCCTCACCAAAGCCATGATACATATTAGGCCAATTAGCCTTGGTCAATTGAGGTCTTCACATAATGCTGTTTAACTAGATTACACTGGCCTTAGTCTTACCTGTGCCACGGACAACATCCTCTGCTAATGGTAAAAAGAATGCCGGTTAGTTTCAATACATTTTGACCAGTGGCGGAGCTAGATTTTTAAACTGGGGGTGGCCAGAGGGTGGCAAGGATTTATTGAGGGGGTCCACAGTTATGTTATTAATAATCTTTCTTCTGCACAAAGTGGCTTAGATTCTCAAAATAAAAACGTTTCCCTGTTGCCGTCTTTAGAGGGGTGGCAACAGGGGTGGCAAGGACATTTTTCGAGGTGGCACTGGCCACCCTGGCTACCCCTCTGGCTATGCCCCTGATTTTGACCAATTTGAGTAACCAGTGTGAGTAATCAGAGCCCCAGCATTACTCCAAATATGCTCATGGAATTTCTATGCGAAGTAATAGCATAAATATCTAATCTAAAGACTACCTTGCAAGTCAACATACTGTTGCCCATCATCCCGCCAACTTGGGCGGGTATTGCAGTGTAGCGCCATATCTGCAGAAGAGTTTGTTAAATATCTAAAAACAATGGGCAAAAATGGACACCCGAGCACCAGATGCGTTCAACCGATGGGAATGCTAGAAAACGAGCATGCAGGAGCAGTAGAAACATAACGGGGGCGAGGGGGTGGCAATATGGTCTGGAGCTAATCACAACTGAGCAGAAAGGGAGATGGTTGCACCACCAGAGATCAAGCGAAGGGATGGGAAGAAGCAACAGTTTCAGGGTCTCCTCCCCACAGCTGGGCTTCAAGCCATATCTTCCACAAATATGTGACAAACTCGGAAGGACCCTCCCACTTGATGATGATGATGATGATGAAGCAGCAGCAGCGCAGGCACATCCCGCTGCACCAGGTCCTATACGTACATATTCCCTTCCTTTACCCTTCTTTTACTCTTCTCTACACCTGGCCCCGGTTCAATGGGTCAGCTAATGCAGGGCGGACAACGGAACTGAAGCCCCCCCTTTGCCCCCTCAGTCAGCCCTGGAAGGGAGGAGGAGGAGGAGGAGGAGGAGGCATCCGCGGAGGGAGGAGGAGCCAGGAGCCTGGCATGGTGCCAGTCTGAAGCTTGCGAAGCACGCAAGGAAAGGAGGGGGACTGGCAGTGGCAGACATGGAAAACCGGCGGGAGGGGCCTCTGTGCTGGGAGGCGGAGGGGGGGAGCACACCCAGGAGGGCCCTGCTCACCTCACGTACCTGCTCTGCTAGGGGGAAAAATCGAGCCCGGTGGAGAGACCCCCACCGCCCACCCCCAGCTTGCCCTTCAACCGGCAACACTGCAAAGCTTTCAAGGACACAGCTGCGCCCTCCCCTCCCTCCCTCCCTCCCCCCGCGCAGAACAGTGACAGCCAGCGCCTCCCCCCGCCTCCGAACCTGCACCAAGCAACGGAGCCTCCCGCAACTGGGCTCTCAAGGGGGGGGGGGGGGCTGGAAGAGGCGGGGAGGGGGGGGTTAATGCAAAGTGCCTGAAAAACAAGCGCCTAGGCTCTGGGAATCATTTCTGCCCCCCCCCATCCACCCACTCACCCCATTTTACAAACGGGAGGGGGGGCAGAGACTTAAGGGTAGCAGAAGAGGCTGGTGTCGCCGCACGAGCCTCCGCCCTCCCTCCCCCTCCCCTCCCCTCCCCCCCAGTGCCCGGTCCCAGCTCTACAGGTGTGCGCGCGGAAAGGCGAGAAGCAGGGCGATGCCTCCCCCCCACCGCCGCCCGCAACGCCCAGCCGTGCCCCGCAGCCGCCGGAGAAAAATCCCTCCCGCCGGCCCCACATATTAATCGCTCCTTGCCTGGTTCCGCTTCCCTAAAAACAGGGTTTTTTTAAAAATAAATAAATAAATAAATAAAA